>CM002519.2:11120000-11367500 GCA_000576495.2 Oryza glumipatula | reverse complement strand
TCCTTGGAAACAGTCTTGACGACAAGGACGTATTTGATGTGAGCAAAATAATGGGTGCCGAATCCCTGGAAACAGTCTTGACGACAGGGACGTACCCGGAATAAAAGAGAAAAATTATGAGCAAAAAGGCTCAAGAAAAGGAAAAGTTAAAAATTCTCTTGGTTATTTTGTGCTAAAGGTTATTTGAGAAAGAATGATAAATGCAATAGGTATATGTGTTTAATGTTTATTCTTCAACCTATATGCTTGTTAAGATGTTGCATTATAAATCATATGAAATCATGAATTTTGATTGTTGATTCAAGCTTAATTGTAAAATCTTTGGTTCATGGTTATACTTTAATGCATGCTTGTTATATTATAGATGGGTTCATCTTCTTATTATTGCAACACATGACATGATATGCTATATGTATGCTAAGCTCTTGAACATTAAAGAACATAATTCCTATGCTTGATGAAATCATTGTCAAAAGAGGGAGAAGTAATATGAAAATTTTTGATTTTTGGGAGAAGAGATGAGTTGTTGAAAAGAGCATGTTGTTTTTGGTTCAATTGGTAATTTCTTTCTTTTAAAAAGGGGGAGAAGTTTTCTTTTGGATTTTCGAGCACGATGTGTACATTTGTACGAAGTGTGCTTTTTACTGCTTTTGTTTTTATTTTTTTTCCAAACACCAAAACATTTTTTGATGTGTTTGCCAATGTGTTCATCAAGGGGGAGATTGTAAAATCAAATGTGTTTTTGATTATTATTCTGTGATGAACAATTGGCATTGGAGATTATTGTTTTTGTTATTTGGAATTTATTCACGAAGTGGTTTTGGAGATGATTGGATTTACAGGTGAATTACAGGTGCTGGTATTTTATGTGGACCGGTCAGACCGGGCATGTGCTGCTGGTCAGACCGGCGTGTAATGCACGGTCAGACCGGCGCAGTTCGCGGTCTGACCGGCCGACGCTATGTCAGTTTCGGTTTGGGGTTGTTTGTTTGGATAACCGTGATTATTTCATGATTATGACTTCTAGATGGATACTATACGTATGTAATACTGTTGTTTGCTACTAATGAGTCAAGTTGGAGATAGCTTGGTCTCGGAATATGGTTTCTTTGTTTATTTCATGTGTAGGTGACTCGATGCCTCGGGAGAGTATTTGCGGTGATGGACCTGGAGTCGGCTTAAGGATAAGACGACGTCCGTGGTGGTCAGAGATCATGCGGGATACTTAGGCTAGAGTTGATGCACGTGGTTGATGGAGATTCCATATGGCATACGATGGAGGTATTGTGTGCGTATGGGATGCGGAGTCGAATATGGAAGGAGTCCAAATTTGGTACGATTGGTTATGTAAAGTTTCTTTCTTGTACTAGAGGGTTTCCTAAGGTGTTTAGGAATCTTAGTATGAGTTTGGTTCGTGGCTTTAGGCTGCCTACCTCGGGTATAAATAGAGGGGGAGTGTGAGGCTTCCCTGTATCGCTTTTGAGAGCAATTGAGTTGAGTTTTGAGTTAGGGTTTTGAGTTTAGTCGAAATTTTTGTAAGGTGTGCTGTTGGTGCACTTTGTAAACACAGAGATAATCAATAAAGTAATCAATAAAGTCGTCATCCACTTTAAGAGTTCTTCGATTTGTGTTTACCGGGTTTCAGTGGTCTAACCGGCAGGTGACCTGTGGTCAGATCGGCGGCGGCATCATGCGTGGCAAGGATTCTAGGCGGTCCAACCGGAAGATCAACACCGGTCAGACCAGCGACTACGCTTCGGTCAGACCGGCTAATCTACTCCGGTCAGACCGATCTCCATCGATTTCGAGGGTAACTTTTATTTCCGCTAAAAGTTTTCGGTTTTTGGGTATACCAACCATTCACCCCCCCCCCCTGGTTGGCTTAGTTTTTGTGATTCGATCCTACACCTCGAGGAACACATAGCACAAACGCAAGAATGGCAGCAGATTGCTGATGCTTAGTTCACCAATATCAACAACCTGATGCACCAACAGCATGATGACCATCAAGCATACTTCCACTTTCAGGGGTTCAATCCTTACCAAGGACCCTGAGCGAAAGCAAAGCTTGGGGGGAGACGTCTCTCCCCCCACTGAGGTAACTTGTATCACATTGCATATTTCCCTTTCCAATTGCATATTTATTTTTCCAATTGCATTCTATAAACCTGAAAACAACATAAAAATTTGCAAAATAGAAAATACCAAAAAGATAGTAAATAAGAGTTGCTATGATCTTAGTCTAAGTTTGACTTAAATTCCGGATGCTTTGTTTTTCAAAATGATAAATTTGGAAGTTCCCCATTTGGTATAAATTCCTACCAGAGCCAAAAAAATATGCCATTATGATTAAACCATATACATTGTGGTTACTTGCAATTCCATTGGACTTTGTCAAATTCTTGTGACTTGTGTAGATACTTCTCATGCTCTATGATCGAGATCATAGACCGACATATATGCACATGCTAAACTCCTACAATTGGAGCTAGCAATTATCCATTCCATTTCCATTCTACCACCAAAATAAATTCTCCATGCTTTTATGTGCTTTCTTCTCCTGAAAAGAAAAATCCTTTCTAGAAAAAGGAGGGAAAGGCATGGTTATGAAAAAAAATAAAGTTATGCTCTCTGAAGCATGAGCATGATAAAAAAAAGAGAAAAAAAAGAGAGAATAATATAGCCATGCCCTCTCCTTATTAATAAAAGAAGGACTTTTTGGGAGAAGGAAGTAAGCACAAAGGAGAAGCATTTTTCTTTATTTTTCTTCACATTTCATTTCCACCATATATCACACACACACTTTGCACGATCTTGGTCTTGAGTATGATTAGTTATCTATTTTAGTCTGGGTTTTTACTTAGTAATAAATGTGGATGTAAGTATGCCATGTTTGATCCCTACCGAGCTCCATATATCAACCCGTAGAGTAGGAATCAAAAAGACAAAAATGGTGAGGAATTCTTATTGATACACTTGGAGAGTCTGAGTGAATCATTTGAGGAACTTGGCTTTATTTTGCAAAATCATTTGAAAACTTCTGGAATAAAAGTTGAATAAAGATTGGGTGATTAGTGCTCTAATTGTTGTTCTGTCTTCCAACAGCTCAAGGCAAGGAGAAGCAGTGTCTTGTGGGAATCAGGGGTAAGAGTAAGCCACCGTGCCAAAGATTATTTAATTTGAGAGAGAGTACATATACCATTACTTGTACCTTTGAGAAATACAGCATAGTAGCAACTCCTGATCAACAACCAAGTTTTTGTTTCCTTTCGTCCTTTACTCGGGACGAGCAAAGGTTCAAGCTTGGGGGGTTTTTGTTGACGGTCGTTAGTTATCAGTTTCGACCATCAATATTACCAAAATAGAGGAGAACTAGTTATGCTTGCAATGCATATTTGAGTTAGAATAATAATATTCCACTAGTATTAGGTTTACTAACCACTTGCAGAGAATGAACACAAAATGGAGGAGAATCGACATCAAATCAGACGATCAATCAATCGGATGATGTCGAGAATCAGGCTTATCAATGAATGGGCCAAGAACTCAGAAATGACACAACTAATTGTGCCAAAATTCAGAAGTCTGCGGAGGGGAGAAGTCCAGGAGGCCACCAGCCAAATTATGGGCTGGTTAGGCCGGCCCCTAGTTCGGCCGAACCCCCCTCATCACCGTTGGATGAAGGGTTTCTCCTGGACGGTGTAGATTGGCCCCCCAATGATGGTTGGAGGGTATTTCCGACCACTCCAACCGTCACAACCGTCATTGGGAGGCTATATAAACTCCTCACTCTCTCCATTTCAAGACATTCCAAGCAAAGCTCTCTCATATTCTCTCGAGTTTAGTTTAGTGTTCTTAAGCTAGTGGAGTAGGAATAGAATAGAAATTGGAGTCTGGAAGCCTTCGGAAGAGTTCGGGTATGGCTCTAGTTGCTCTCCTTTCCTCTTTTGTAAGCTTTGTACTTTATTTAGAATACTCTTCTTTATACATTTCTAGTATTGAAATACTCTCCGAGTATATGAATACCAACTTTATATTATGTTCATGTTATACTGATTATACTGCTAGCTTATCTGGGAGATGCATCGGTACGGGTATAATGTTTGCTTATGCAATTACTCCATGTCATGACGATGATATTAGAGTAGTATCTGGTAGTTTAGGCATGGTGTCTAGATTACAGGATATTATTATTTGGGGTTATATGATGCGGATGTGAGGTGGGCCGCTGATGGTGACAGCTCAGTACGGGTATTCCTCCACGCGTGTATATAGTCCTAAATTAATTTCCTGGAGAGGGTACTCCTCCGTATTTAGCCCCGGTTGTATGGTCATGACGGGCTGTCGTAAGTAACTCAGCAGTCAGGCTTGGCTTTTCGAAGTACCAGGAGGGCATCGGATAGAGGGTATTAGCTAGTTAATCATATAACTAGAATGTATGTATACTAGAAGTATAGGAATAGTTTCTCTTTCTATTTACTTTCCACTTAGCTTAGATATTTTAGTATGAAAATGAGTAGCTCCATGCTTGTGTGTCACTCTACCCTTTGATTTATCTTAACCCCTGCATAGACTATGATTATTACAGGTAACATGGTGCTTGACTCCGATAGAGGGATGAGAAGATGTTCGAGAAAAGCTTATGGGTTGGTGACGTCGTCCTCCGGTGAGCTTGTTTCTTCTCTCTGGTAACTCCCATGGCGGAAGAGATCACTCCTTCCCCCCCTTGGGGGCTGGAATTTCGATTTTGGCAAATCGTTGGGTTCTCAGGTTCTCGATCTCTTCGGTTGCCTTGTGCATTTCTCTCGTCATTTTGGTCGCAATCCTTTTATCTTGGTGGTGGACTTTGTCCGTTTTAACTTTCATCTCTCGCCTAAATCTGTGGCTATTGCTTTGCAATCTTGTCATGGTGGTACTCCGTTTGGCTTCATGGTCTCCCTTCTTAGAAACAACTGTTTCTCATTCTTGGTTTGCAATAAACAAGTCGGCTTGTTCATCTATTCCCTCAAGAACTTTATCTGCAAAGATTTTCATGTGAAATTCTTCCTGTGGGGCAACGGTGGTCCTAATTGGCAGAAGGAATTCATCTCCTGGCAAAAAGAGGAATCGGATCAATGGACTGTAGTTTCCATCAAAAAGAAATCTGCTATTGCCCCAAGGTTTTCTTATGCTGCCGTTACTAAGAAGAATCTTTCTAAGGATATTTTTCAAGGGGTTATTTCTTCTAGGCAGAATGATGTTTCTGGTCAAAAAATTATGGCCTCTTTCCAGAAGAAATATGGTTCTGGTCCATTACATTCTTTTATAGAGACTGTCTATTCTGATCACTCCAAGGGCAAATGGCAAGCAGATAAACCCTCAGATTTCAAACTATTGTTCTACTCCAATGGGGATCCTTTCATCAGTTCGTCCATACCAGGTAATTCTGTTGCTGATGTTCATATCCCAGTGTGTTCTTCGCCCTCTGATTTGGTGCAATCGCCCATTATTTTGCCTGCCTTAATTCCTGCGTCGTCTTCAGGCAATCTTTCAAATGCTGGTTTTAAATCGCCTTTACCAAAGGAGCCTAGTTGCTCTCGTTGCCTGGGGGAATAAGTTCACTTCGTGACCCTCAAAAGTGATCGAAATCTAATCCATGACCCTAAACCACAAAACCGGATATCTTGACCCCTAAACTCTTTAAACCGGTGCAATTTGACTCCCTCGGTGGTTCTGGAGGGCGGTTTCACTGACGTGGCGCCACGTGGCGCCTACGTGGCGATACTGACCGAGCCTTTGTTCCACGTGATATTGACGTGGCATTAGAATTAAAAAAATTATGTGGGACCCATTTGTCATTCACACACAGAAAAAAATATGGGGCCCACTGACATGTGGGACCTCCTTCCTCCATCTCTCCCTTCTCTCTCTCCCCTTCTTCCCCTTCGGCGTGGCTCGCCGTGCTGTTCTACCTGCTCGGCGACACGGCGGCGGTGTACTTCTGCTCCAGCCTCGAGGGCCTCTCGTGGCTGCTCCGCCTCTCCCCAGCGATCGCCGGCGTGACGCTCCTGTCGCTCGGGAACAGCGCGCCGGACGCGCTCTCCACCATCGCGTCGTTCGCCTCCGACGGGGGAGAGGGGGAAACCACCGCCGTGGGGCTCAACGACGTGCTGGGGAGCGCGATGCTCGTGTCCTCCGCCGTGCTCGGCATCATCGGCGTCCACCTCGGCGCGCACGGGGACGCCATTGACAGGGTGAACTTCTACCACGACGCGTCTTTCCTCCTCGTCTCCCTCGCTGCCGGCGAGGTGACAATCTGGGGCGCCCTCGCCTTCACCTCCCTCTACGTCGTCGCTGTTGCCTTCACCCACGGCCGCTCCCCGAGCAAAGGCCACGACGCGGAGGCAGACCACATGGCGGACGCCTTCTCCGAGCTCTGCAACGTAGCAGAGAAGAAGTTCTACGGCGACCAAGAACCACTCCTCCCCGAAACCACCCCGCCGGTCGACTTCCTCCACGTGGTTGCCGGCGGAGAGGGAGTCAGCGCATGTCAGGAAACTTGCAATTCGCTCACAGCTCACACGCTCAACCTCACTGAATCTCTGAAACTCTAAAGATTGTAAGACTGTGAATAGTAAACTGAAAAACCGAAGAACAGAGTGGTTTTTGTGCTACTTACGTCTCACCAGTCACCGCATGTTTTCTTCTCTATTTATTCATCTCCATCAGGAGTTCGTTACATGCATAACTGGAAAGAACGAGCCAGCCGCTACGTGCATGCAAAACAGAAATTAAAAAGCTCAAGATTACAAAATATCCATCAGCGCACGCGGTGAGCGCGCGCACCAGCTCCATCGTCTCCTGCTCCGCCTGCCCCGGCACCGGCACGCCGTTTCTCGCGTCGAATTCGGGCGGCGGCGGCGGCATCATCGCCGACGAACCACCAAGATCCCGACACGAGCCAGCTTCCTCTTCTGTCGTCACCATCGGGCCCCCGTTCCCACTCCCTCCCCGCCACCGACCGCCTCCAGTCAGGACTATCCAAGAAGAGCCGTGGCTGAGCGGGGACGAGGAGCCTCGCCCTCCTCGTCGGTGTTGAATGGCGCGAGTGGACGGAGCGGCAGCCGGACATGCCCCCGACGCTGATGCAGTTGATGGAGATGTGGTCCAGCGACTCGCGAGCTGTCGGAGACCGCGCCGGTAACCGCGAGGACGAGGACGACGAGCAGCATCTTGGGCCACCGCCACCGTTCCCCTCGTCGGTTCATCCTCCCACTATCGCGAGCCTCCGCGGCCGAGCCGCCGCCGTTGTAGCCACCGACCGCGCAGCGCCCCGATGCCGCCTGCCGCCGCTGCCAATGAAGAAAGAGAGAATGTAGGAGAGGAGTCACTGACAGGTGGGCCCTACTTTATTTTTTTAATTTATTTGATGACTGGGATGCTAGGTATGCGCCATGTCAGCGAAAACATCCTCTAAAACGACCGAGGGAGTTAAATTACACCGGTTTTAAGAGTTAAGGGGTCGAGATATCCGGTTTTGTGGTTTAGGGTTACGGATTAGATTTCCATCACTTTTGAGGGTCACCAAGTGAACTTATTCCTTGCCTGGGTCGTGGTCACGATTCTTCCTCTTGTTTCAACTCTATTCGTTGTCGGGCTTGTTTCAAATATGGTCATCGGGCCCGTTTCTGTTTGGGCCGTGCGCAAAAGAGAATTTGGAAATTGAGATCTGCTTCGATTTCGTCGGAGAAATCAGTGGGAGTGTTGCCTTCTAGCACCCCTTCGCCTTCCCCTCCATCTCGCTCTGCCTCCTCTGCAGAACAGTGTTTTACTCACTCCGCCTCAAAAAACCCTCTTTCCGCCTCTCCGTCAGCGTCAATGGCGAACATCCCGGAAGCCGATTGCCGTCCTGAGCTTTTCCTTCCCCCCGGTACCAACATCGAAGTCCCTTGGGATGCAAGAACTCCAAGGGTGGATTTCACCTTCCAAGGGCCCATCCACAAAACTGATGAGTACTTCGCTGCAGTCATCGTGAAGCCGCAACCTCCTGTACATCTCATCGACCAGCTGATCCAGGAAGTTGCAAACATCATCACTCATCAGCACCAGATGCAAGTTGTCAGAATCCAGAGGTACCCCCTGGCTCTATGCATTGTCCAGCTTTCCTCTACTCTAGCAAGAGATGTTCTAGTTGGGGGTGAACTAGTTCTTCTAGGAAAATGGTTCCATGCAAGATTTGTGAATCATGATCAGCTAGCAAATTGGAGGAATTCCCCTTACACTAGAGAAGGTTGGTTGATGATTCTTGGCATTCCTCTGCACCTCAAAACCAGACCCATCATAGAGCGGCTACTAATCTGTGTGGGGAATTCATTGACTGGCACTACCGTGACAGAGTCCTCGGTCGGGTTTTGGTTAAGGCCAGATACAAATCAGTCAACGATATTCCTGCTAAACTGGTTATGGGGGATGCTTCAGCTTATGGGGGGCTAGAACAAACTTGGACCTTTCATGTGTATGTTCTTAATGGTACCCCAGCTGACGTCTTGCCAGGAGACGAGGATCTGTTACCAATTTGGCAAATGCTCCCTGCTCCCCATCACAATCAAGCAAACCAGCAGGATGGAATCTGGGGCAACATGGATGCCCAAGGTAATGACCAGAATGAGGAAGAGCAGCAGGGTGAAAATCACATGGTAATTGACATTCTTGATCATGAGCCACAAGACTCTGTCTTTCGACGATTTCTCGGTAACTATATCAGAATCCACCTGGCTTCTCCAGCAGCAACAGCATCTGGGCTGGCAGATTGTGCCCTATGGCCTCCCGATTCCTGCACTCCAAATCAATAAGCTGCCTGAATTTTTCTGTTTGGCGGTTGCCCAAGGGGTGTTCAGTCCCCTCCTGCTTGCTCTCCAACCCCCGCTGTGCAGCCCCATCTCTGTGATTCCAAGGTGGTCTTTGATCCAAACAACCTGGGAAGTTAAGATGAACTTGGTGTTCTTCCAGGAGCTGGGACTCAGCCCTAGTCCTGCCAAGAGGCAAAAGATTACTTCTGTTGGAAAAAATGTTGCAAGAACTCTCCTTTTCTCTGATGAACCTTCAAGCTTACAGAATGAGGTCCAGGCAACTCCAAAGCCCAGGAAGCAGAGACAGAAGGGGCCAATCTCGACTGATAACCTTAGAAGAAGCCCAAGGTTTATGGGCCAAGACAAGCTAAACTTAGCCTTTGACATCCCGAAAAAGAAGTCTAAAGTCCTTCCAGTCAAATCTCTTCTCCCGGCTCCAGGGAAAGGTTTACCTCCCCCTACTCCAGTGGCTCACCTGCAGAAGATTGGAGTTGAAAAGTGTGGCCTGCTTCCTGAGGAAGTGGCTGAAGCCAAGCTGCTCAAAGCAAAGAAATGATTTTCCCCATGTTTTGTAATAATTCGGCTATGTTTAGCCTTACTACCCTGCTATGTAATAGGGTAGATTGTCTCTCTTGTCTGAACTTTAATATGGCTTGTCTTTGGACCTAGTTCATCCTATGGTTATTTCTCAATGTTATTTGCACTCTATGTGGCCATCTATCTCTCATGGGTTTGCAGCTGATCTGTCAGGAAATCCCAACGAATCAGCGAGCGGGCGAGAACGAACACCGGACGAACACAACGCACGCGACACTGTAGACAATCTGAAAACGAGCAGAGACACACCAGAGTTGGTGCTGCGTAAAACTGCCTGCAGCTTTTCTGTTTTCTTCTCCTTATTTATAGCAAAACGAAGATGCAAGAAAGGAAAAATCCAGCTCTGGAACCGGCCCACGCCGCGGATCGCTCACGTCCATCCCCACAAGTTCGCGACGTGCGCATGCCCCCGCTGATCTCGGCCACGCGCGGCTATTCCAGCGCCATGACCCCTACGCGCGCGGCGTCCACAAACCGGAGCTCACGCGCATGCAATGCAACAGAAAAACGGAAAAATGCAAAGCGTAAAATGCACAAGGTTTATATCTAACAAATCTCCCCCTAAACCTTGCGCGGTGTTTGAACTTCGACGAGGCCAATCTGGGAACGCAGCTCCATGAACCTGTCCCGTCCGAATGACTTCATCAAGATGTCCGCCAGCTGCTCGTTGGTGCTGATGAACTCGACCTTCACCCTGCCCTCCTCAATGCATTCTCTGATGTAGTGATATCTCGTGTCGATGTGCTTGCTGCGATCGTGGAAGACAGGGTTTTTGCTAAGCATGATGGCAGATTGGTTGTCAATCTTTTTGCTAAGCATGATGGCAGATTGGTTGTCAATCTTCAATTTGACGGCATCGGCCTCCTCTCCCCGGAGTTCAGCAAGGAGACGTGCCAGCCACACACCCTGGCAAGCCACCGTTGTCGCCGCTATGTATTCAGCCTCGCAGGACGACAAGGCCACAACTTTCTGCTTCTGCGACTGCCAGGTGATCAAGTTGTCGCCGAGGAAGAAGAAGACGCCGGAGGTGCTCTTGTGAGTGTCGACGTCACCGGCGAGATCGCTGTCGCTATAGCCGACTAAACTTGCATCTTTCTTCCTCTTGTAGTGGCAGCCGTAGCCGATGGTGCCACCGACATAGCGCAGCACTCACTTCACGGCCGCCAGGTGTTCGGTGGTGGGTTTCTCCATAAACCTGCTCACGTAGCCCACCGAATACGCCAAATCCAGTATCGAGTTCACCAGATAGCGCAGGGAGCCCACGATCCGCCGGTAATCCGTGGCGTCAACGGAGGGGGCGTTGCTCATCTTGCTGAGCCTGAGGCGCATCTCCATTGGGGTAAGGCTGGGATTGCTGCCCGCCATGCCGGCCGTCTGCAGAATCTTCTCCGCGTAGGCACGCTGGTTCACCGTGATGCCGTCCTCCATCTGGTTCACCTCCAGGCCGAGGTAGTACTGCAACAACCCGAGGTCGCTCATTTGGAACGCTCCTTTCATCTCCTCCTTGAACTGTTTCAGTACGCCGGGGTTGCCGCCAGTGATGATGAGATCGTCGACGTACACACCGACCACCAGCCGTTGCTCTCCCGTGCCGCGCATGTACACGGCATGCTCGGAATCACTCCGGTGAAAACCAAGCGATAGCAGCGACGCGTCCAGCTTGGAGTACCAAGCGCACGGTGCCTAACGGAGCCCATAGAGCGCCTTGTCGAGGTGCAGCACCATCTGTTCCTGACCGTCGACGACGAATCCCGGCGGCTGCGTGACGTAGACCTCCTCCAGAAGCTCGCCATTCAAGAACGCCGATTTGACATCCATGTGATGCACGGCCCAACCCTCGCATGCCGCATGCGCCAACAGCAAGCGAACGGACTCGAGCCGCGCCACTGGTGCGAACACCTCGTCGAAGTCGATGCCCTGTCGCTGCACGTACCCCTTCGTGACCAGGCGTGCTTTGTACATGGTGATGTTGCCAGCGGCGTCCTTCATGGCCTTATAGACCCACTTGAGCCCGATCGGACGTTGGCGCGCCAGCGGATCAACGAGCCGCCTAGTCTTGTACGCCTCGATGGAACGCATCTCCTCGATCATTGCATGTCGCCAGCAGCTGTGCTGCTCTGCTTCGGCGAACGACGTCGGCTCCTCCGCTGTTACCACGAACAGCTCCTCGCTCAGCTCGCGAATGGCCTGTCCCGGCGGCGTCGCCGGCCCAAGCACGTCGTCAATACGACGGAAACGGAGTGGCGCATCATCGTGGTCCGCGTCGAGATCATCCTCCACGTCAGGCGGAGGAGAGACGAATTCCACTGGCGGCTCTTTGGCCACAGGCGGAGTTGGCGGAGTCGAGCCTGATGCAGGCGAGCGCGGCGAGGCCAGAGCTCCCCCGTGTTCCGTGCCGGTTTGCGTCGGGGCCGCCGTCGCTGGGTGGTACACCGTGGTGTACTCGATGGTGAAGTCGGAGTCGACGTCGGCGGCCGCCTCGCCATCCCAATTCCACTGCGCCTCCTCGTCGAACACCACATCCCGCGAGACGTGGACGCGCCGCGTCGCCGGGTCATAGACACGGTACGCCTTTGAGCCGGGCTCGTAGCCGACGAAAATCATCGGCCGACTCCTGTCATCAAGCTTCTTCGTCGGGGCGGTCACCTTCACGTGTGCGACACACCCGAACGTGCGCAGGTGATGGACAGCCGGCGTGACTCCATTCCAGAGCTCATACGGCGTCTTGCCATCAATGCTCTTGGACGAACACCTGTTGACCAGATAAACAGCAGTGTTCACTGCCTCCCCCCAAAACATACCTGGGAGCCCCTTAGCTTTCAGCATGCTTCGCGCCGTGCCCACCACCGACTGGTTCCGGTGTTCGACGACGCCGTTCTGCTGCGGCGAGTATGGAGCTATCAACTCGCGTCGCAGCCTGAGCTCCGTGCAGTACTCGGTGAAGTGCCCGACCATGAACTCGCCTCCACGATCAGTCCGGAGCGCCCGGAGCTTGCGGCTACTCTTGCGCTCGGCGGCTGCCTGAACACGCTTGAAGGCGTCCGGCGAGGCGTCCTTGGTGGCGAGGAGCACGAGCCACATGTAACGGCTGTAGTCGTCCGCTCGGTGTCGCTGGCGTGACCGGCCCACATAGGTCGCCATGCAGCAGGGGGAGGGGCTCGGTAGCGCGGTGAAGTGCCTGCTACGGGAAAGGAGTTCGCCGCTGCATCCCGGCGAGGCAAGCCTCGCACACCTGCTCGACCTGCGACAAAACGGGCAACCCTCGTACCAGTGCTTCTCTGCCCATCTTGTGCAGCGTGGTGAAGTTGACGTGCCCAAACCGCGCATGCCAGCGCCAAGCATCCTCTCCCGCGCGAGCCATCAAGCAGACCGGCCGTGCGAGATTGATGTCGAGCACGTAGAGCCGGCCTGGGGTGCGCGTTATGTGGGCGAGCAGTCTGCGTTGCTCGTCCCACACACGCATCACGCCGTCTTCGACCAACACCTTGAAGCCGGTTTCGTCTAGCTGGCCGACGCTGATGATGTTGGCGGCGAGGCGCGGGAGGTAGTAGGCTGTTGACGGTCATTATCGATCAGTTTCGACCGTCAATATTACTAAAACAGGAGAGAACTAGTGATGCTTGCAATGCATATGTTTGTTAGAATAATAATAATCCACTAGTATTAGGTCTACTAACCTTTTGCAGAGAATGACAATAAAGTGGAGGAGAATCGACATCAACATAAACGATAAATCAATCGGACGATGTCGAGAACCAGACTTATGTACGAATGGGCCAAGAACTCAGAATCGACACAATGAATTGGGCCAAAATTCACAAGTCTACAGAGTGTAGCAATAGAGGAAGTCGTCAGCCGAAGATGGGCTGGTTTGGGCCAGCCCATGGTTCGGTCGAACCAGGGGGTTCGGCCGAAACCCCATCTCCACCGTTGAGGCCAGGGTTTGGCATGGACGTCCAAGATTGCACCCCAATGACGGTTGGAGGGTACTTCGGACAATTCCCCTTCCACAACCGTCATACCTACCTCTATATAAGGAGCTCACTCTCTTCACTTCAACACACACCTCAAGCAAGAGCTCTCTCATTCCTCTCAAGTTTAGTTTAGTAGTATCTAGCTGGTGGAATAGAATTAGAATAGGAATCAGGAGTTCGGAAGCCTTCGGAAGAGTTCGGGTATGGCTCTAGTAGCTTTCCTTTCCTCTTTTGTAAGCTTTGTACTTTTATTAGAATACTCTTCTGAATACATTTATGGCATTGGAATACTTTCCGAGTATATGAGTACCTTCTTTACATTATGTTCATGTTATACTGAATATGCTGCTAGCTTATCTAGGAGATGCTTTGGTGCGGGTATAGTGTTTGCTTATGCAATTACTCTATGTCGTGACGATGATATTAGAGTAGTATCTGGTAGTTTAGACGTGGTGTCTAGATTACGAGATATCATTATTTGGGGTTATATATTGCGGATGAGAGGTGGGCCGATGATGGTGACAGCTCAATACGGGTATTCCTCCGCGCCTATATATAATCCTAAGTTAATTTCCTGGGGAGGGTATTCCTCCGGATTTAGCCCTGGTTGGATAGTCATGACGGGCTGTCGTAAGGAACTCGACAGTCAGGGGTGGCTTCTCGAAGTACCAGGAGGTCATCGGATAGAGGTATTAGCTAGTATACCAGTTAACTAGAATGTATGTATACTATGTATATTAGAAGTATAGGAATAGATTCTCTTTCTCTTTTCATTCCACCTATCTTAGATTAATTATTATGAGGATGAGTAGTAATGCTTGTGTGTCACCCTACCCTTCGATTATCTTAACCCCTGTTTAGAATATGATTATCACAAGTAATATATAAGTTATTAGTTGAGTTCTCTCTACATGATCTTCCCACGGGATAAAATAAATACGATACCCTTGGAATACTCTCGGGTGAAATGCTACAATGGTATTTCTGTGCGCTTGCGGATGAACTCTGTAACCATAATATACCAGAAGTGTTTCTGCGCCATTGCTGGGAATTATATTTCTAGTAGTGTCGTTAAGGAATACCAACAAGCATTTCTGGCGTTGTTGCCGGGGATTATATTTCTAGTAATGTCGTTAAGAAATACCAACAAGCATTTCTGGCGCCGTTGTCGAGGAAGATTCATGATAGAGATTACTTGAACTAATACTTTATATTTACCTCTGTATAATCATTTTCCTTTGCAGGCTAACCTTGGTTGTTTTCACTCTTTGTTGTGAAAACAGGGTAGTGCATGACTGGTTTCAACCTGTCGGAAAAGTTCAAAGAAAATCCAGAAGCTTTCTTCCGGAGCGTCAAGCCGCGAGTCGTTGCTCCACAGAAAACTCTACCGATAGAGAAACCAGCCGTACCAGCGCCACCAACCTTCAAGATTATGGCCAGCAAGAAACTTCGCGAGTTCACTGCTCCCTCTGCTGACAATGTGGCCGTCAGGCCGCAAGTCAACATAGGAGATGTGGATTTCGACTTGAAGTCCAGCCTCATCACGATGGTGTAGGCTAGCCTGTTCTGTGGCAAGCCTAATGAGGATGCCAAAGCTCATCTGCAACAATTCCTGGAGATATGCAGTACGTACACCATCAAGGGAGTCAATCCTGACGCTGTCAGACTGCGACTGTTTCCGTTCTCCCTCCTCAGGAGAGCGAAGCAGTGGTTCTATGCCAACCGTGCTGTTATCAACACCTGGGATAAATGCTCTACGGCATTCCTCTTGAAGTTCTTCCCGATAGGTAAAACCAACGCCCTTCGTGGACGAATTTCCAGTTTCCAGCAGACAAGGGACGAGTCCTGTCACGCCCTGAAGTTCCCCTCCTTGCTTTAAAATTCATAAAATAAATCGTCCGAAGAAATTGTTCAATTTAACCTAGAGCTAATTCCTCAAATTAATAAATGCAAATAATAATCGAAATCGGCATGTGGAATTTTTCTTGGGTTCTACGTATCAAAATATGCTAACAGGAATTTTAGTGGAATTTTCAGAGCCTTGGAAATAATTTTAACCAATTAAAATAAGCAAAGTGCAATATTAAATCCCTGGGAAAATCCTATTTCCTTTTTATCTTTTCTTTTCCCTCCTTTTTCCTTTTCTTGGGCCGCCGGCCCATTTCTTCCCGCGCCGGCCCGCTCCTCCCTCCCACTCCCAAAGTTCACCCAGCCTCCCTCTCCCTCTCGGGCGCTGACAGGTGGGTCCCACCTATCAGCCTTTCCCTAACCTCCGGCTGCCCACGCCCGCGCCAACCGCCGCCGAAACCACCGCCCACGCCGCCGCGTATCCCGCTGCTCCCGTGCCCACTCCCTCGCCTTCCCGCCCGCGCCGCTAGCCCACAAGGGGTGGATTCAAATTTTGAATCCCCTCCCACTCTCTCTCTCCACCTCCCACGTCGCCGGCGAAATCGGGAGCACCCCGGCCACGTCAGTCTCTCCCGAGCCCCAATAAAGCTTCCCCGTACTCCCCCCACCTTTTTCCTCTTTCCACCGCTCCCTCTCGTGCCCTCTATCGCTCCCGCGCCGCTACACCCGCCGCCGCCGCCTTTTCCACTCCTCCGGCCGCCGCTCGCCGCCGCTAGCGCCGCCGCCGAGCCGCGTCGTCGTCGTCTTCGGGTTCGCACCGCCGAGGGCTACCTCGTCCACCCCTCCTCTGTCGAATTCCGCCATCGGAGCCTGCCGTTCGTCGCGTGCCGGTGAGCCCTTCCATAGCCGCCGCCATCGGCCATGGCTCTCGCTCGCCGTGGACACCCTCTCTCCCTCTAACCTATCTCATTTTCTCTCTTAGGGCGTCCTGGAGCTCGGCCGCCGTTCGCCGTCGCCTTCCGGTCGCTCACCGTCGCCGTTCGTCGTCGTCACCTGTCACGACCGGAATTGACCCAACAGGCATTCCTTACGTGCGTGCATTATTCCTTGTCCCAGGAGGCAAGGTACACCAAAAGTTGATACAATTCAGAGTTTAACAAGCGGAAGCGTAAATAGTTAATTATTACATGGGCAGCGACGGCCCAACACACAAGAAGACAAACAACAAACAGCGGAAGACTAGGGCGACGACCACAGGCGCTTGACGGCAGGCACGAGCTAGACACCAAAGCCTTCATCATCCAGGGGCTCCTCTTCTGGGTTTGAGAAAAATTGAGCAAGACTGAGTACAACCACCGTACTCAACGAGACACACCCACAAGTGCAGCATAAATGCGAAGGGGTACAATGGAGTTAATAATAGGGGTTAGGTTTTGCAATAAACGGCATTTAAAAGACCCTTAGTTGCTCAAAGCTAAATTTTAAACCCGATCCTAGAACTATTTAATATTATTAAACAGGGCCGTGAACCCACACGAACCTGCCTTAACCCAAGGCCTACGATGATTCCGACCGAACTGGCAACCCGACCCTGGGTCCCAGCTCGTCCCAAGCCAACCCAGGCCAACCATTCCATATTTTAGTTGTTAAGCAGGTTTTAAGAATTAAAACACTAACTTGGGTACATTGCTAGGCTTGCCCATAACCGAGGGCGCGGCTATTCGAATAGATTATACTCTGATCAGAGGTGTACATCTTTACCCACAAGACACATCTTCCTCACGTGTAACCACGTGCCACATACCACCACGGCATACAGACGGAAGACGTGACATAGTTCCCAACCCATCCGAGCCATAAACAAGAGTACCGACCCAGCCCCGCCTACGGCCGGAACCCCCGGGATAGGCAGGCGGGATTGAGCCCCTAGCAGCAGGACACCGGCCCTGTGCCATGACATCTCGACTACCCGGCCGCAGCTCGTGTAGCCTTCATTTGCCCTAGAGATGTCCATCGACCCCCGACTTCGTCCATCTCCATCCGTGTACTTTTGTTTATAACCAGGCTGAGCCACAAACTAAGCCTTACCCATTAGACATGTGGAAGTACGGTAGTGCTTTGCAACAGAGGCCCGAAGACCGGTCCTTATGTGGCCGAGGTGCTACTATCAAAACCATGCACCCCGAGCCCAGCCTAAAACCATTTTGGGGGTTTTGAATAGAGGGGGAGGTGTAAATCCAATTCCACAATTATCCAACCATTCCATGATGTCCAAGTGATATGAATATTCCCAAAGTCTAGAGTTATAAAACCACCTAATGTTGCCTAATTAATCAGCGAAGCATCTACCTAAATTCTTACTAGTGGAACCATGAATAGAGTACCCACTAGTTGGGGTTTTGTTTATTCTAGGGTGAACAAGGTAATATTAAGAATAACAATAATAATAAGGTCATAACAAAGGTAAATAGGCATGGCTAAATAAAACAGTGATAACGCGGGAATTTAAATAAAGCGATAATGCATTAATTTAAATCAATATAATTTTGTAAACTGGGATTCAATATGTTCAAGGATGATGTGACTTGCCTTGCTCGCTTTCCCAAACGTCGGCTTCAACCTCCACGTAAAGCGGATCTTCCGAAGCTGCAGCGTCTACACGACCAACGGAAACGAAAAAGGCTTTTATTATAATAAACTCCATATAACAAGCAGGAACAAAGCACAAAAATGGGTTCTTGACTCCTTAAGGAAAAATTAGAGACTTGAACGGTCCAATTCCGAGTTCAAATGGCCAAGTTATGGCCATTTGAAGTTTATATGCTCTTTAAATGGATATTTATGAATTTCTTCATTTAAATTTTAATTTAAAAATAGATTTATTGCGTCAGCCGGGAGAGAGGGCGCGCGGACCGGGTCCACGGGAGTGGGGCCCACGCGGCAGCCTCACGGTCCACGGTGGACCGGGTGCACCCGGCTCACACCGGCCGGCGCCATGGGTCCCACGCGTCAGCCGCACCCGAGGGCACAGGCGGCTGACGGCCGGGCCCCACGCGGCAGCCGCTAAGCGCACCCGGAGGCGGCCACGGCGGCGCGGCCGGCGGGAAGCGGCGCGCCCGCGCCCCTATGGTCGCCGGCGGCGGCCCTAGGCACGGCGGAGCGGCGGCCGAGAGAGGGGAGGGAAAGGGGGAAACGAAGCGGCGGTCCATGGCTCACCCCGGGTCGACGGCGATGACGAAAACGGCGACCGGAGCGGAGGAAGGCGGCGGCGCAGTTCAGGTGGACGGGGTCGACGGCGCTCCGGCGGTCGGCGAGCGAAACGGAGGGGTGGACGAGGTCGGCGAGGATGCGGCGAATCCGAAGGAGGCGGCGCCGAGGTGGGAGGTGATCCGGGGCGACGACGGCGGCGGACCGGAGCTCGGCGGCGACGGCGGAGAGAGAGATCGACGGCGCGAGCTCGATTCCGGCGAGGAGAGAGGGCGGTGAGTGGCGGAAACGGTGGTGGGGAGCTCGGGGAGGGTTTATATGGGGTTGGGAGTGAGAGAGGGCGGCCGGAGGAGGGGGAAACGGGCGCGGGAGATCCGGCCGCCATTAATGGCGCCGGCGACGTTTAGGGGAGCGAAATCGGCCGTTTGAATGCGAGAGAGAGAGGGGAAAATGGGGGAAAAGGGGGAGGGGATCCCGGGGAGTAATTCCCTCCACTTTAATGCGCGCGGGGACGGCGGGAGGCGGCGGGATTCGCGGCGGCGGCGGCGCTAGGCGCGGGCGGGGCGGCGGGAGCGGCGGGAGGAAGGGGATGACGGGTGGGCCCCACCCGTCAGCGAGGGTGGCGGGCGGGCCCGCCCGTCAGCGGCGTGCGCGCGAGGGAGGGCCGAGTGGGCCGCGGGGAGAGGAGAGAGAGATGGGCCGAATTCGGCCTAGAGAGAGGGAGGGAGGTTTTTAGGACTTTTCTTTTTATAAAATCTTTTCAACTTTGTTTATTTCTTAACAATTATTATTTGTGCTTTGAAAATTCCACTAAAATTTATTTACACATTTCAGGCTTTTAGGAAATATACAAAAATCCTCCAAGCCTTATTTGACTTTTAACTTTGCGCATTTTAATTTTTGAAGGCTTTCACAAGGATTTTTAATTATTCTAGGCGTAATTTAAAGGATATATTTTAGGGTCATTTTGGGACGTGACAAACCTACCCCCCTTAAACGGAATCTCGACCCCGAGATTCGGAAGAACTGGCGAAGAGATCGGGATGGGCTGCCTTCAGCTCGTCTTCACGTTCCCAAGTAGCTTCTTCCTCGGTGTGGTTGCTCCATTGGACCTTGCAAAAACGGATCACCCGGTTCCTGGTCCTGCGCTCCATGGTGTCCAGAATCTTCACTGGCTTCTCTACATAGGTCAAGTCTTCGCGAACTTCAATCTGCTCCGAATCGGCCTGCTCGGACTGCACTCGAAGACATTTCTTGAGTTGCGACACATGGAACACATCATGCACGTTGCCCAATGAGGCGGGCAGCTCCAACTGGTAAGCGACTTCTCCGCGTCGAGCCATGATGCGGAAAGGTCCCACAAACCTTGGTGCGAGCTTCCCTTTTGTCTGGAACCTGTGTACACCCCGCAATGGCGTGACCCGAAGGTACACAAAATCGTCCACTCCGAATTCCAGGTTACGGCGTCGGTTATCTGCATAACTCTTCTGCCGGGACTGTGCCACCTTTAGATTATCCCGAATGGTTCTGTCTTTAGCTTCCGCTTCTCTCAGGATATCAGTCCCAAACACTTGGCTTTCCCCTACTTGGTCCCACATTAGTGGTGTTCGGCGTTTGCGGCCATACAACGCTTCATAGGGTGCCATTTTTATGCTGGCTTGGTAGCTGTTATTGTAGGAGAACTCGGCATAGGGGAGAGTCTTATCCCAGGTCTTCCCAAAATCTAGAACACAGGCGCGGAGCATGTCTTCTAGGATCTGATTCAGACGCTCGGTCTGTCCATCGGTTTGCGGGTGATACGCGGTGCTGAAATTTAGTCGGGTACCCAACTCTTCTTGGAGCTTCTTCCAGAAGTGAGAGGTGAATTGGCTTCCCCTATCAGATACAATTTTCTTAGGAACGCCATGCAGACTTACGATCCTAGCGAAGTAGAGTTCAGCTAGTTTGTTCCCTCCATAGGTGGTCTTCACAGGAATGAACCGTGCTACCTTGGTTAGTCGATCCACGACTACCCATATAGAATCATATCCGCCTTGGGTTTTTGGAAGTCCGGTGATGAAGTCCATCCCAATTTCATCCCATTTCCATTCTGGCACTTGTAGAGGTTGGAGAAGTCCCGCCGGTCGTTGGTGCTCTGCTTTGACACGCTGGCACACATCACAAAGGGCCACGAACTCTGCAATTTCCCGCTTCATGCTAACCCACCAATATTTCTCTTTCAAGTCCAAGTACATCTTCGTGCTGCCAGGGTGGATGGAATAAGGACTTTCATGAGCTTCCTGAAGTATCAACTGTTTAAGTTTCCTGACGTCTGGAACGCATACCCGATTGCCATTCCATAGGGTTCCGTGTTCATCCTCTGTGAAACCAGCGGCTTTACCCTGTTTCATATTCTTGAGGAGCCCATGCATATTCGGATCATTCTTCTGAGCCTCGCGGATTTGATCGAGCAAGGTAGGCTTGGCTTCCAATGTAGCCAAGAATCCATGGCTAACGATGCTTAGGTTCAGGGCTTCCAATTGTTGATTAAGCTCTGATGGAATGCCACGGACATCAAGAGTGTTGCAACGGCTTTTTCGACTCAGCGCGTCTGCGACCACGTTGGCCTTACCCGGGTGATAGTGGATTCCCACATCATAATCCTTGATGAGCTCTAACCATCTTCTCTGCCGAAGATTCAGATCCGACTGAGTGAAGATGTATTTCAAACTCTTGTGGTCGGTATATATTTCACAGCGATTTCCAATGAGATAATGCCGCCAGATTTTTAGAGCATGAACCACAGCGGCCAACTCCAAATCATGGGTAGGGTAGTTGCCTTCATGGGGCCGTAGCTGGCGTGAGGCATAGGCTACCACATGACCTTCCTGCATTAATACGCACCCCAATCCTTGGCGCGAAGCGTCACAATACACCAGGAAGTCCTTGCGAGTGTCCGGTAGGATTAACACTGGCGAGGAAACTAGCTTTTCTTTGAGAGTTTGGAATGCTTTCTCACATTGCGGGCTCCATGTCGCGACCGAGAAAATTTGCATTTTCCCGAACGCTGGTGTATTAATCCCCGTCCCAGGAAAAGCCGGGGTACACCACACAAACATGATATAAAAGACACATCTTTATTATATCGATAATATTTACATTATTACAAAGGCACTCCAGGCCTGACAAACAAAAATAAACAGCAGCGGACTAGCGGGCCTACGGCTCCATCTTCACAGGCGCTCAACTGGGGTATAAGCCAGGACTCCACCTAAGACATCTTCTTCTCCGCAAAGCTTCTCTTACTGAAGGGGGGAAAGATAGAGCAAGAATGAGTACAACCACAGTACTCAGCAAGTCCCACCGGGAGATGCATGATTAATGCGAGGTAGTACAAGGGGTAATAATATAGGGGTTAAGTTTTGCAGTAAACAGCATTTAAAAGTCACTTAGTTGCCCAAAGCTATTTTGTAAACACGATCCTAGAGCTATACAATATTATTAATTAAGGCCGTGAACCCACACGAACCTGCCTTAACCCAAGGCCTACGATGATTCAGACCGAACTGGCAACCCGACCCTGGGTCCCAGCTCGTCCCAAGCCAACCCAGGCCAACCATTCCACATTTTAGTTGTTAAGCAGGTTTTAAGAATTAAAACGCTAACTTGGGTACATTGCTAGGCTTGCCCATATCCGAGGGCGCGGCTATTCGAATAGATTTACTCTGATCAGAGGTATACATCTTTACCCACAAGACACATCTTCCTCACGTGTAACCACGTGCCACATACCACCACGGCATACGGACGAAAGACGTGACATAGTTCTCAACCCATCCTAGCCATAAACAAGAGTACCGACCCAACCCACCTACGGCCGGAACCCCCGGACAGGCAGGCAGAATTGAGCCCCGAGCAGCAGGACACCGGCCCTGTGCCATGACATCTCGACTACCGGGCCGCAGCTCGTGTAGCCTTCATTTGCCCTAGAGATGTCCATCGACCCCCGACTTCGTCCATCTCCATCCGTGTACTGTTGTTTACAACCAGGCTGAGCCACAAACTAAGCCTTACCCATTAGACATGTGGAAGTACGGTAGTGCTTTGCAACAGAGGCCCGAGCTTAATCCTTATAGTGGCCGGGGTGCTACTTCCCACAACTGGCATGCACCCAAACCCCACCGGAAAACAGGTTTTGGGGGTTTTGAAAGAGGAAGAGAGGTGTAGGTCCAATTCCACCATAATCCAACCATTCCATAGTGTCCAAGTGATATGAATATTCCCAAAGTCTAGAGTTATAAAACCACCTAATGTTGCCTAATTAATCAGCGAAGCATCTACCTAAATTCATACTAGTGGAACCATGAATAGAGTACCCACTAGTTGGGGTTTTATTTATTCTAGGGTGAACAAGGTAATAATAACAATAGCAATAATAATGTCATAACAAAGGTAAATAGGCATGGTTAAATAAAACAGTGATAACGCGGGAATTTAAATAAAGCGATAATGCATTAATTTAAATTAAAATAATTTTATAAACTGGGATTCAATATGCTCAAGGATGATGTGACTTGCCTTGCTCGAAGAGAACGGCCTTCCGAACCTTCGGCGACGACCGCAAACCACGCTTCGGGAACCTCCGGAACGACAGAAGCTACGCAAGGCACACAAGCAAAGCTACAAGCCTATAAAGAAGCAGTAACAATACATAAAAAGAAAGCACACGGTTCTTTTAGGTTATAACAAACATTAGGAGACTTGAACGGGTCGATTCAGAGTTCGTATGACCAAGATATGATCATCCGAAGTTTAATGCTGTTACATGGAGATTTACGGATTATTGTGATTAGGTTTTGCAATTATAAAACATGTGTGAGCGCTAGCCTGGAAAAGACAGGAAGGCTGCGCCGTTGACATGTGGACCCCACATGTCAACCTAAGGGACCACAGTAGACCGAGTACACAGAGACGGTCCACGGGTCGACGGAAGCGGATCCCGTGTGTCAACCGAGGCGAGTGGCCGACAAACGGACTCCACTAGACACCACACGGGCTGCACACGTGGAAACAACGCGGCTACCGAGCGGGCACACTAACACGGTCACCACACGCACACACGAACGACTACCGACACCGGTACACGGGTACCGGGGTCGACAACCGCACAACGGGCATGGGGCGACACCGAAAGGATGAGGACGGGGCGGCGAGAGGAGGCACCCTTACCACCACGCGACGAGGCGTGGGAACGACGACGACAAACGGGCACGGCGGAGACAGACGGGCACAACGGAGACGAACGGCGAGGGGACGGCTTCGGCGGCGATCCTTGGACGAAGGCGAGACGCGGCCGGCACGAGGCTTGACGACGCGGAGCCGAGGACGAAGACGACGACGGGGCTGCAGCGGCTCGCTTGACGAACCACGGGCGGCGAACGCGATCGGCTTGACGGAGGGACGAACGCCACGACGACCGGGAACGACGGGAGGACGACGACGACGACGACCGGGGCCGGCGAGGAGGCGACGAGGGCAGCCGGCAGCGGCTGCACGGATGCGAGGACGGCGTGGAACACGCCGCAGCGATGACGATGACGGTGGCGGCGCAGCGAGCCGACGAGCCGGCGAGGATGAACGGTGAAGACGACGACGGACACCGGCGGGGTTCGATCGAAGGGGAGGCGAGGCCGAGGACGACGTCGCCGCTGCGATGCCGAAGGTGGTGGAGGTGCGGCCGACCGGTGCACGGGCGAGGAGGGACGGGCGGCCGAACAACTCTGGCGAGGTGGATGTGCGGCGATGTGCGGCGGCTTCCGGGCGAAACCGAGGGGTGGCCGAGGTTGATGGCGACGTCACCGTGCCGAGGGAGGGGACAGCAGCGTCGGCCAATGCTTTAGGCGCGGCGAACGGCCGACGGGAGGCGGTGCAGTGGCGGCGATGCCACTAGACGCCGGCGGGAACACGCCTCCGGTGGTCTCCGCACGAAACGGAGGCGACGCCGGTGGAGGGGAAGCAGCTGCGACGCCGAGGGAGGAGACGGCGCGGCCGGCCCGCACCTGAGCGGCGCGGCAGGGGCGGCTGGAGGTCGTGGGTGGCGGCAATGCCACCGGTTGCCGGCGGGGATGCACCTCCGGTGTTTTCCCCGCGAAACGGAGGGCTGACCGGGGGAGAGGAGGCGGCTGTGAGGCTGAGGGTGGCGACGGCGCAGCCGGACGGCGCACGGGCGAGGCGGGAGGTGCGGCTGGAGGCGGCCGGCGGCGTGGGAGAGAGAGGACGACGGCGGGGAGGTGGCTAGGGACCTCGGGAAGACTCAGGAGGGGGCTAAAACTGGAGAACGGATCGAGGGGGTTCCATTTTATAGCGGAGGGAAGCGAGCCAAGCACGGGAGAGGGCGGAACGGCGACGGGAATGGCGGCCGGCGGCCATGGAAAGAGGCCGGAGTTGGCGCGGGCGTTCCCGGCGATTGGGGGCACGATCCAAGGGGGAAATTGGGGGCAATTGAAGAGGATTCAATGGGGATTAATTCCCCCCAATTAATTTTGGAATCCAACGCTTAAGTCGCGCGGATTCGAGGGAGGAACAAACTAGGGTTTGCACGGGAGAGAGAAGAGGCCGTGCGGGAGGAAGGAGACGACCAGCGCGTGGGCCCCACGCAGGCGCGCGCTCAGCGCACTTACGTGCGCGGCACGGGCGGGAGGGCGCCGCTCGGCTTGGGCCCAGAGGCGGCCCAGGAGGAGAGGAGGGAGAGGCAGCCCGGGAGGGAGAGGGAGGAGGAGGGAGCTGGGCCGAGGGGAAGGAGGGAGGGCGGCCCAAGAGAGAGAGAGGGAAGGAAAAAGAGAGGGAGGAGGGAAGGACTTCGGCCGCGGGCCGGGGGGGGGGAGAGAGGGAGGACTTTGGGCCAGACTTGGCCCAAAGGAGGAAGGAGGATTATTTTTAGGTTTTTCTTTTTAATAAACTTTGATAATTGTTTTTGTTGCTTAATAATTATTTCCGGTGCTCTGAAAATTCAAGTAAAATTTGAGGGCTCCTTTTAGACCAAAGAGAATTTAACAAAAAATTCTCTGGACCACTTTCGAATTTTTCTTGTACGTATTTTAGTGTTTGCCAATTTCTTTTCGAATTTTAACTAATTCTATTATTCCTTTTAGCGAATGATTTTTAATTTCGGGATGAATTTATCAGGACGTGACAAATCCACCCCCCTTACAAGAATCTCGTCCCCGAGATTCGAGGAGGCTAGCATAAAGATAGGTTGGGCGGTCTTCTCTTCTTGTCTGACTTCTTCCGTCGCATCTTTTATAACAAACTTGCCTAGCAAAACTTCTCCACTCTAGGCTGCTTGGCTCGATCCCTTGTTGCAAATGGAATCTTCTCTTCACCTGACTTGTCCCTGGTTGAACCAACCATTAGCTGACTTCGACTGGGTTGCGGCACTTGAAGATGGGGCTTCAGTTCCAGAACTTCGCATAGTTCATATCTTTGGAGTCAACCTCACACAAGTTACCCACTTCATGTCATGCGTCGAGATCAGCTCGTCATTACTAGGATACCATGCTTGTCATTTACTTCTAACTTGCCACCACTGCCTCATATTAGCTTTCCTGCTCTCCGGGTGCTAGCTACTTCTGCTATTCGATGCAAGGGTCGGTAACTTTGCCTTTGAATTATGTTTCTAAAAAGAACCAACTTATCCCACTTGACCTGCTTTGACGTCTCCCCAAATGACTTTACTGCTGGACTTGTTATGGTCTGATCGTTATCCTGCCAAATATGAAGCTTCGTTGTTAGATGCGATTTTAATCTGACCTCTATAGACTATCTTCGAACATATCACTTGGTTCATAACTGGGAATAGTTCCCACGAACAGACAACTCGGATTCACTTTCTTTACATTCAGTTTACTTCCCACTATTCTCTTCATGTTGTCATTATTTAGCATTCAAAGTATTCCTTTACACATTCAACCCTGACGTATTCTTTTTAGATTTCTCTTATCAATCACCTTTCGACCTACTTCTTTGCCCGATAATAAACACCTTTGCTGGTATCTTCTATCAATCACCTTTTAAACTTTGTCAACCAAGTACTCTTCACTCCGAGAGTTGTGGATGCTTCTGGTGACGATGTGGTACTTGAGCCTGCTGCCTTTCAGAGAACCTTCAAGTGGTTCGCCAAAAGCTATGCTGACTGTCTTTGCCTTCGATCCGAAAAAGACACATCTGAAACTCTTAGTCCAAACAAATGTCTCTTTGGTTAATCGCTTGATTTTCTTTTCCATCATCAGGTTGGTTATTAACTCGAGGTTAGAACATAGTTCCTCTGAAATGAGACCCTAGGTCTCCTTTGACAGTAAACAATTATACACATAATCCCATATCAGCATCTTCCAAAAGAGTCCTCATAGAACTTGTCTGTATTACACATTTCTCCCTTATTACATGAATATAAGGCACTGCCTTAAACAAAAAGGGAAGATGCTTAACATCGGTACATTGTATCCTCAACATGAATCATCCATAAACATAACAAACTCATTGTTTATAATCATGAATATATTTATTTATTACATGATTGCTGCAAACTCCCGGTTACAGTGATAAGTAGCGAACTGAAAATCACAAACATGGCTACTCATTCTAATTCTGGAGAGATATAGCTGGCATTGTTGTAGTGACTGCATCATCCTTGATTGGTTCTGTGATGATGTGATAGGACTGCATATTGCTATCATTCACAGGAGAAGCTTCCTTTTGATTGCTGGTTGAAGCGAATAACGGTCTTCTGCTTGGTATCGCCCTCCTGAGGTTGATTTCCCTTCGCTCGGCCTGGAGTAGGTCGGGGAGAGAAACAACTTCTTCCATCGACGACAATTCTTTGCTAAGGCTGTCGGTGCAGAGAATGGTTGGTGCTGAAGGTATTATTGCTATGATTTATTGCAGAGTCAGGTGCAGCAGGAGGAGCATTGGTGCTGTGGATGATATCGTCGATGTTGCTGTTGGAGCTGACTAGCTGATGAGACAATCGTAGGGTTGTTCGTTGGATTTCTGCGGTCTTGGTCAACAACACACTGAGTTGGCAATCCTTGGGCACATGGTTTGCACCTTCGCACAGAAAACATGTGACATTGCGAGTGGAACACTCCCCTGGTGGATGGTCTTCTTCACAATGAGGGCAGAGTGTGAGACACATGCTAGCAACGTGTCCAATTTCTCCACAACGGGTGCATGCTTTTGATTCCATCTCTTCCTCGCTGAGATGTCGGGGAGACTCATCTTCATCATCCGAGGAGACTTGATCTGACCCTTCACTATCAGATACTCTGCCACCATGGCTTAGGAGGTGCTGGGTCAACTGTCGTGCACCTCGGAAGGTATTTCCTCTTTGACGTCTAGGAATAGTTATCCCTGCTGGAGGCCATTCGGTGCTGGTAATAGTCATCTTACGTACTTCTTCTTCAGTTCGCATCGGTGCTTTTCTCTTCTGATTCTTACTCTTCTTGCCTTTGGCTTGCTTAGTACGTGACCCCACATGGTACGAAAGGCTAGGAGGAAAGCATTTCCCAGGATTCAATGGATTCTCTCCATTGGGCTCTCTACTTTGCACACTAGGCTGCAAGCTTGACTTGGTGTGAGGAGGCTGGTTTAGCGATGTCTGCCCTGCTAAACCAAAGGAAGGGGCTTCTTTGGCATATACCCATGGACAATTCAGGGCATGGTGTCCTTGTTCTCTACAATCATGACAAAAGGGGACATGCTCTTCTGGCATTGGAAGCTCATTGACCTGGGTGGCAAATGCTCGATCAAACACATACTGATTTTGGTCTTGACTTCCAACCAATGGTAGCTGTGAACCAAGCAACATGCTCGGAATGGACCAAGGGTGTACCCTTGTTAACTCGCTTGAGGCTAGTGGTGGATTGAGTTGAAAACTTGAGTTACTGGAGGCATACCCGCTGACATTCTTTCCTTTTTCTCTGTTAAACATCTGTTACAGGGGTTGAGGTGAGAGAGGAAACAATCCAGGAAAGAATAGACCAGAACTAGAGACAGGACCTTAAAGGAACTAATTCTTCTTGTTGATGTGTTGTTTGTTTTGATTATTCTGCAAGTTGATTAAGCAAACAACCTAGCATGGTTACATCACAACCCACCGATGCAAACCACGCGCTACACACACAAGCAAGGAACACACGACTAACAACACTACCCTACAGGGTGGCTTAGGTTCTGCGATGGGTTTTCCAAGATCTTCACTCCTGCTTCACATCTGGCTTCGCTGCTTCCTCCACTTCGCTAGCAGATCCAACAGTCTTCCGGAGCTTCGGCAGACAATTGATGACCTTTTGTTCTTCGCAAAACTGACCATCTAGTACTAGTTGAAAATCCGAAGGAGGAAGAAGAGAATAAACATTTTGCAAATAGCATTAGGGAAAGGAGGAAAAAGGAACTTTCGCAAATAGTTTCATTTATAAAATATGTCCTTAGGTTTTATCCACTTGGCTTGTCCTACAGTTGAGATGGCTCTGATACCAGCTTGTCGCGACCGAGAAAATTTGCATTTTCCCGAACGCTGGTGTATTAATCCCCGTCCCAGGAAAAGCCGGGGTACACCACACAAACATGATATAAAAGACACATCTTTATTATATCGATAATATTTACATTATTACAAAGGCACTCCAGGCCTGACAAACAAAAATAAACAGCAGCGGACTAGCGGGCCTACGGCTCCATCTTCACAGGCGCTCAACTGGGGTATAAGCCAGGACTCCACCTAAGACATCTTCTTCTCCGCAAAGCTTCTCTTACTGAAGGGGGGAAAGATAGAGCAAGAATGAGTACAACCACAGTACTCAGCAAGTCCCACCGGGAGATGCATGATTAATGCGAGGTAGTACAAGGGGTAATAATATAGGGGTTAAGTTTTGCAGTAAACAGCATTTAAAAGTCACTTAGTTGCCCAAAGCTATTTTGTAAACACGATCCTAGAGCTATACAATATTATTAATTAAGGCCGTGAACCCACACGAACCTGCCTTAACCCAAGGCCTACGATGATTCAGACCGAACTGGCAACCCGACCCTGGGTCCCAGCTCGTCCCAAGCCAACCCAGGCCAACCATTCCACATTTTAGTTGTTAAGCAGTTTTTAAGAATTAAAACGCTAACTTGGGTACATTGCTAGGCTTGCCCATATCCGAGGGCGCGGCTATTCGAATAGATTTACTCTGATCAGAGGTGTACATCTTTACCCACAAGACACATCTTCCTCACGTGTAACCACGTGCCACATACCACCACGGCATACGGACGAAAGACGTGACATAGTTCCCAACCCATCCTAGCCATAAACAAGAGTACCGACCCAACCCACCTACGGCCGGAACCCCCGGACAGGCAGGCAGAATTGAGCCCCGAGCAGCAGGACACCGGCCCTGTGCCATGACATCTCGACTACCGGGCCGCAGCTCGTATAGCCTTCATTTGCCCTAGAGATGTCCATCGACCCCCGACTTCGTCCATCTCCATCCGTGTACTGTTGTTTACAACCAGGCTGAGCCACAAACTAAGCCTTACCCATTAGACATGTGGAAGTACGGTAGTGCTTTGCAACAGAGGCCCGAGCTTAATCCTTATAGTGGCCGGGGTGCTACTTCCCACAACTGGCATGCACCCAAACCCCACCGGAAAACAGGTTTTGGGGGTTTTGAAAGAGGAAGAGAGGTGTAGGTCCAATTCCACCATAATCCAACCATTCCATAGTGTCCAAGTGATATGAATATTCCCAAAGTCTAGAGTTATAAAACCACCTAATGTTGCCTAATTAATCAGCGAAGCATCTACCTAAATTCATACTAGTGGAACCATGAATAGAGTACCCACTAGTTGGGGTTTTATTTATTCTAGGGTGAACAAGGTAATAATAACAATAGCAATAATAATGTCATAACAAAGGTAAATAGGCATGGCTAAATAAAACAGTGATAACGCGGGAATTTAAATAAAGCGATAATGCATGAATTTAAATTAAAATAATTTTATAAACTGGGATTCAATATGCTCAAGGATGATGTGACTTGCCTTGCTCGAAGAGAACGGCCTTCCGAACCTTCGGCGACGACCGCAAACGACGCTTCGGGAACCTCCGGAACGACAGAAGCTACGCAAGGCACACAAGCAAAGCTACAAGCCTATAAAGAAGCAATAACAATACATAAAAAGAAAACACACGGTTCTTTTAGGTTATAACAAACATTAGGAGACTTGAACGGGTCGATTCAGTGTTCGTATGACCAAGATATGATCATCCGAAGTTTAATGCTGTTACATGGAGATTTACGGATTATTGTGATTAGGTTTTGCAATTATAAAACATGTGTGAGCGCTAGCCTGGAAAAGACAGGAAGGCTGCGCCGTTGACATGTGGACCCCACATGTCAACCTAAGGGACCACAGTAGACCGAGTACACAGAGACGGTCCACGGGTCGACGGAAGCGGATCCCGTGTGTCAACCGAGGCGAGTGGCCGACAAACGGACTCCACTAGACACCACACGGGCTGCACACGTGGAAACAACGCGGCTACCGAGCGGGCACACTAACACGGTCACCACACGCACACACGAACGACTACCGACACCGGTACACGGGTACCGGGGTCGACAACCGCACAACGGGCATGGGGCGACACCGAAAGGATGAGGACGGGGCGGCGAGAGGAGGCACCCTTACCACCACGCGACGAGGCGTGGGAACGACGACGACAAACGGGCACGGCGGAGACAGACGGGCACAACGGAGACGAACGGCGAGGGGACGGCTTCGGCGGCGATCCTTGGACGAAGGCGAGACGCGGCCGGCACGAGGCTTGACGACGCGGAGCCGAGGACGAAGACGACGACGGGGCTGCAGCGGCTCGCTTGACGAACCACGGGCGGCGAACGCGATCGGCTTGACGGAGGGACGAACGCCACGACGACCGGGAACGACGGGAGGACGACGACGACGACGACCGGGGCCGGCGAGGAGGCGACGAGGGCAGCCGGCAGCGGCTGCACGGATGCGAGGACGGCGTGGAACACGCCGCAGCGATGACGATGACGGTGGCGGCGCAGCGAGCCGACGAGCCGGCGAGGATGAACGGTGAAGACGACGACGGACACCGGCGGGGTTCGATCGAAGGTGAGGCGAGGCCGAGGACGACGTCGCCGCTGCGATGCCGAAGGTGGTGGAGGTGCGGCCGACCGGTGCACGGGCGAGGAGGGACGGGCGGCCGAACAACTCTGGCGAGGCGGATGTGCGGCGATGTGCGGCGGCTTCCGGGCGAAACCGAGGGGTGGCCGAGGTTGATGGCGACGTCACCGTGCCGAAGGAGGGGACAGCAGCGTCGGCCAATGCTTTAGGCGCGGCGAACGGCCGACGGGAGGCGGTGCAGTGGCGGCGATGCCACTAGACGCCGGCGGGAACACGCCTCCGGTGGTCTCCGCACGAAACGGAGGCGACGCCGGTGGAGGGGAAGCAGCTGCGATCATCGATCCGGGGAAGAGGGTATTTATTTTTGATAGTGACTTCATTGAGAGCTCTGTAGTCAACACACATCCTCTTTGTCTTGTCCTTCTTCTCCACAAAAATCACGGGTGCACCCCAGGGGGAAGTGCTTGGCCGTATATACCCCTTTGCTTTCAACTCTTCCAACTGCTTCTTGACTTCGGCTAACTCATTTGCTACCATACGGTAGGGTCGCTTGTACAGTGGAGTGGTTCCTGGAGCAAGATCTATCCGGAACTCAATCTCTCGCTTGGGCGGCATACCGGGTAGTTCTTCCAGAAACACATCTCCGAACTCGCTAACGATGGGTATTTCGGGCAATCCTAGCTGATGAAGTACTGAACTGCCGGCGGAAGTTGGGGGTGCAAAGAAGACAACCGGTTGACTAGGCCCCCGATACAGAGTGACAGTGCGCCTTGCGCAGTCCACTACTCCTTGGAATTGAGCCAACCAATTCATCCCGAGGATCACATCCAAGTTCTTAGTGTCTAGCAGAATCAGATCCGAGGGGAAAGGAATTCCCTGGATTTCTATAGGAACGGCAGGGCTATAGTACTTTGTGGTCATAACACCTCCAGGGGTGGTGATGAGCAGAGGATTCCTAAGCCTTTCTACCCCAAGCTGATTTCTCCCCACGAATGACACAGATATAAACGAGTGGGAAGCTCCAGAGTCGAACAAAATGGTAGCAGGGATGGAATGAATGAGGAACGTACCAACGATGACGTCCGGAGTGGTCAGCACATCCTCGGCAGTCACGTGGTTCACACGACCCCGAGTGACATCCTTACCACCGTTGTTGGGGTGGGGAGGCGCTTGGCCTTGCTGGCGCCGCGGCTTCGGGCATTTGTCCGCAAAGTGCCCGGGCTCGAAGCAGTTGAAGCACAGACGCTGCTGTCCTTGAGCGTCTCTACGGCCTTGACCAGGCTGCACAGCTGGCGCAGGAGGACGGGGTGCACGGGTCCCTTGCTGACTCTGCTGTTGCTGCGGCTGTGGGACGCGCACCACGAATTGGGGTCGGGGCGCGGAGCGAGGTTGCTGCTGCTGCTGCTGCTGCGAGGAGGATCCCCCTGGATAGGGATTGGTGTAGCTGATCCTTTGGTTAGCCCCCTGTTGGTTGCGGAAATTTGCCAAGCGACGCTTATGTGACTCCAGTTCCTTGTGCTTGGCTTCCAAGCGGATGCTCTTGTCCACCAGACACTGGAAATCCGGATAATCCCCGGAGACCAGACGCACAGATAGCTCAGGATCCATTCCTGCCAAGAACTTCTCCTGCTTTTCCTCATCTTCTCGGACATCCTCCGGGGCGTACCGGGCCAGGTTGTTAAACTCATGCAAATACTCCATCACGGAGCGGTTGCCTTGCTTCAACTCCCGAAATTCCTTCTTCTTAAGGGCCATGACCCCGGCGGGCACATGGGTCCTCCGGAAAGCGGCGGTGAAACGGGCCCAGGTGATAGGCTGTCCCTCTGGCTGCGTAGCCTGGAAGTGGTCCCACCATAGAGATGCGGGTCCCTGCAGTTGGTGGGCGGCGAAGATGACTTTCTCTTCATCGTTGCACTGCACGGTGTCTAACTTCTTCCCCACGGCATGCAACCAATCCAAGGCATCCACGGGGTTATTCGAGCTGGAGAAGGTAGGCGGGCGGATGCGAAGGAACTCGGCGAGCTTAGAATGTTGCGGGGGTGGTGGTGGAGGTGGAGCATTATGCTGTGGTGGATTTTGGATGTGGTGGAGGAAAGCAGCCATCATGTTGGCCTGCTGGGCGAGGATTTGAGTGAGGATGGGGTTGGTGTCTGGTGCTGGTGGTGGTGGCGGGGGAGGAGGTGGAGGTGGGCTGCCATGGTTGTTGGGGTTGCTGCCTTCGGGATGGTTGCCTTCGCCGGTAACAGTGCTTCTCCTGGTTGTCACCATCTGAAAACCCCACACAGAACCAGCAAACAGAGAGAGCTGACTATTAAAACTAACCACCCACGACTACCATAATTCTTGAATTTATTTCTGCTATTAAATAGGTTCATTAAGGTTCAAGTTGCTTAAGCAAATAAAATAAAGACAGGCTCCGACACAGTCATACCACACACCGGTACAACCATGCCCCACACGACTCCAACAGGAAGACAAACGAGAAAGAACACACGCGCAAGCCTACTAACTGCTCGTCTACTTCTGCGACGGGCCAGGGCGGAAGGTGAGCAGCAGCGCATCCTCCGTGCTACCAACGCCGGAGGCTTCCCCCTCCTGAGGAACCACGGGCGCGGGCTCGGCACGAGGAGTCTCCACGAAGCAGGTCCACGCCAGGGACTGACGAACAAGCTCAGGCCTGGAGGTGCTCTTGCGGGCGGTGATCTTCTGGCTGCGGCAGACGCGGCGGCGCTTGGGACGGCAGACCTCTCCCTGGGCGACCTTGAGCTGACACAGCTGCGCCTCCAGCGCATCTAGGTCCTTCTTCAGCTGCAGATTCTCCTGACGCAGCTCTAGGATCTTCATGTTGTGCTCGACCATCCCACGGCGCACCATATGATGGAAGTCGATACGAGCCGCATCGTACGCCTCCACCATCCGCGCCAGGTGCGTGATGGTAGCGTCATCCTCCGAGCTAGCATCCCGGAAGGTGGCGTAGTCGCGGGCTCCTCCGCGACGAGGGTGGTAGCGGTAGGGCGAGTGCTGCAACTCGTCCGGATAGCGCTGGTGAAGAGTGCCGATGGCGAGGAGCGCGGCTTTCTGGCAAGCGGCGGGGAAAGAATCTCCACCCGCGGTGACCGCCAACGAAGTCCTCTCGGGAGAGCCAGTGAGGATCACCGCAGTGACCTCCCAAGCAGCGCGCGGCTCTGCATCGTCACCCTCCTGCTCCGGGAGCTGCTTGCCCTGGTAGTCCACTCCATGCGGATATCCCAGGACAACACACATGCCCCGCAGCTCCAGAACAAAGCCGGTCAGGTCCAGGCCACGACGGTTGATGCTGCCGGCCATCTACAAGCAAGGACAAAAGAGAGAAAATATTTTAGAGATCAGCTTTAGATGATAAATGAAGCAGCAAGACAGAGAGAGACTAAAGGATTTTCACAAATAAGAGAGGATTTTTATTTCCAAAATATTGCTAAGGCTTGGGATCTAAGGCTCGTCCTAGGGTCAAGGAGGCTCTGATACCAACTTGTCACGACCGGAATTGACCCAACAGGCATTCCTTACGTGCGTGCATTATTCCTTGTCCCAGGAGGCAAGGTACACCAAAAGTTGATACAATTCAGAGTTTAACAAGCGGAAGCGTAAATAGTTAATTATTACATGGGCAGCGACGGCCCAACACACAAGAAGACAAACAACAAACAGCGGAAGACTAGGGCGACGACCACAGGCGCTTGACGGCAGGCACGAGCTAGACACCAAAGCCTTCATCATCCAGGGGCTCCTCTTCTGGGTTTGAGAAAAATTGAGCAAGACTGAGTACAACCACCGTACTCAACAAGACACACCCACAAGTGCAGCATAAATGCGAAGGAGTACAATGGAGTTAATAATAGGGGTTAGGTTTTGCAATAAACGGCATTTAAAAGACCCTTAGTTGCTCAAAGCTAAATTTCAAACCCGATCCTAGAACTATTTAATATTATTAAACAAGGCCGTGAACCCACACGAACCTGCCTTAACCCAAGGCCTACGATGATTCCAACCGAAATGGCAACCCGACCCTGGGTCCCAGCTCGTCCCAAGCCAACCCAGGCCAACCATTCCATATTTTAGTTGTTAAGCAGGTTTTAAGAATTAAAACACTAACTTGGGTACATTGCTAGGCTTGCCCATAACCGAGGACGCGGCTATTCGAATAGATTATACTCTGATCAGAGGTGTACATCTTTACCCACAAGACACATCTTCCTCACGTGTAACCACGTGCCACATACCACCACGGCATACAGACGGAAGACGTGACATAGTTCCCAACCCATCCGAGCCATAAACAAGAGTACCGACCCAGCCCCGCCTACGGCCGGAACCCCCGGGACAGGCAGGCAGGATTGAGCCCCTAGCAGCAGGACACCGGCCCTGTGCCATGACATCTCGACTACCCGGCCGCAGCTCGTGTAGCCTTCATTTGCCCTAGAGATGTCCATCGACCCCCGACTTCGTCCATCTCCATCCGTGTACTTTTGTTTATAACCAGGCTGAGCCACAAACTAAGCCTTACCCATTAGACATGTGGAAGTACGGTAGTGCTTTGCAACAGAGGCCCGAAGACCGGTCCTTATGTGGCCGAGGTGCTACTATCAAAACCATGCACCCCGAGCCCAGCCTAAAACCATTTTGGGGGTTTTGAATAGAGGGGGAGGTGTGAATCCAATTCCACAATTATCCAACCATTCCATGATGTCCAAGTGATATGAATATTCCCAAAGTCTAGAGTTATAAAACCACCTAATGTTGCCTAATTAATCAGCGAAGCATCTACCTAAATTCTTACTAGTGGAACCATGAATAGAGTACCCACTAGTTGGGGTTTTGTTTATTCTAGGGTGAACAAGGTAATATTAACAATAACAATAATAATAAGGTCATAACAAAGGTAAATAGGCATGGCTAAATAAAACAGTGATAACGCGGGAATTTAAATAAAGCGATAATGCATTAATTTAAATCAATATAATTTTATAAACTGGGATTCAATATGTTCAAGGATGATGTGACTTGCCTTGCTCGCTTTCCCAAACGTCGGCTTCAACCTCCACGTAAAGCGGATCTTCCGAAGCTGCAGCGTCTACACGACCAACGGAAACGAAAAAGGCTTTTATTCTAATAAACTCCATATAACAAGCAGGAACAAAGCACAAAAATGGGTTCTTGACTTCTTAAGGAAAAATTAGAGACTTGAACGGTCCAATTCCGAGTTCAAATGGCCAAGTTATGGCCATTTGAAGTTTATATGCTCTTTAAATGGATATTTATGAATTTCTTCATTTAAATTTTAATTTAAAAATAGATTTATTGCGTCAGCCGGGAGAGAGGGCGCGCGGACCGGGTCCACGGGAGTGGGGCCCACGCGGCAGCCTCACGGTCCACGGTGGACCTGGTGCACCCGGCTCACACCGGCCGGCGCCGTGGGTCCCACGCGTCAGCCACACCCGAGGGCACAGGCGGCTGACGGCCGGGCCCCACGCGGCAGCCGCTAAGCGCACCCGGAGGCGGCCACGGCGGCGCGGCCGGCGGGAAGCGGCGCGCCCGCGCCCCTATGGTCGCCGGCGGCGGCCATAGGCACGGCGGAGCGGCGGCCGAGAGAGGGGAGGGAAAGGGGGAAACGAAGCGGCGGTCCATGGCTCACCCCGGGTCGACGGCGATGACGGAAACGGTGACCGGAGCGGAGGAAGGCGGCGGCACAGTTCGGGTGGACGGGGTCGACGGCGCTCCGGCGGTCGGCGAGCGAAACGGAGGGGTGGACGAGGTCGGCGAGGATGCGGCGAAGCCGAAGGAGGCGGCGCCGAGGTGGGAGGTGATCCGGGGCGACGACGGCGGCGGACCGGAGCTCGGCGGCGACGGGAGGAGAGAGAGAGCGACGACGCGAGCTCGATTCCGGCGAGGAGAGAGGGCGGTGAGTGGCGGAAACGGTGGTGGGGAGCTCAGGGAGGGTTTATATGGGGTTGGGAGTGAGAGAGGGCGGCCGGAGGAGGGGGAAACGGGCGCGGGAGATCCGGCCGCCATTAATGGCGCCGGCGAGGTTTAGGGGAGCGAAATCGGCCGTTTGAATGCGAGAGAGAGAGGGGAAAATGGGGGAAAAGGGGGAGGGGATCCCGGGGAGTAATTCCCTCCACTTTAATGCGCGCGGGGACGGCGGGAGGCGGCGGGATTCGCGGTGGCGGCGGCGCTAGGCGCGGGCGGGGCGGCGGGAGCGGCGGGAGGAAGGGGATGACGGGTGGGCCCCACCCGTCAGCGAGGGTGGCGGGCGGGCCCGCCTGTCAGCGGCGTGCGCGCGGGGAGGGCCGAGTGGGCCGCGGGGAGAGGAGAGAGAGAGATGGGCCGAATTCAGCCCAGAGAGAGGGAGGGAGGTTTTTAGGACTTTTCTTTTTATAAAATCTTTTCAACTTTGTTTATTTCTTAACAATTATTATTTGTGCTCTGAAAATTCCACTAAAATTTATTTACACATTTCAGGCTTTTAGGAAATATACAAAAATCCTCCAAGCCTTATTTGACTTTTAACTTTGCGCATTTTAATTTTTGAAGGCTTTCACAAGGATTTTTAATTATTCTAGGCGTAATTTAAAGGATATATTTTAGGGTCATTTTGGGACGTGACATCACCTCCCGCGCCGGGCGAACCCCGGTGAGAACTCCCTCCCCTTCTCTTTCTCTCGCGCGCGCCGCCGCTCCCCGCATGCGCGTCGCCGTGATGCGCCGTCGCCCGCGTCGCCGCGATGCGCCGTCGCCCGCGTCGCCGGCCGCCGCCGTCTTCTCCCCGGTCGCTGCCGTCGGTGGCCGCTTGCCGCCGCCGCTCGCCTAACCGGCCGGTCGGCTTGGAGCCGAGCCGAGCCCGGCCGGTGCCACCTCCTCCCCATGAGCCGCCGCCCGGTGGGCCCCGCCTGCCAGTACCCCCTCCCTCTCTCTCTCCTTGAGTCACTGACCCACGGGTCCCGCGTGTCGGCGCCGCCCCCCCTTGCTGACATTAGCCCTAGGGCAATATTGCGCAATAAATACATTAAGGCTTTTCTTTAATAGTAAAAACACAGAGAATCTTCTAAAAATCATAACTAATTCATCCGAGCTCCGATTAAGTCCATTCAAGTCTCAGTAAATTCATAAAAATGCATAGAATCCATTAAAATTGGTTTTGTTTCCTATTTCAGTAGTCTTATAGCCTGTTTTGCTTGTGTGCTTTGTTTGTCGCGTAGATTTCGGCCGTTTTGTCGATCCACGGTTTCTCGAAGACGTTGCTGTGGTCTCATCAGTGCGAGAGTAAGGCAAGTCATGCATTACAATTGATCATATTGTACCCAATTTACAAATGTCCCGCATTTCTATTAAATATTGCATTGTTTTACAATATCATGTGGGATGAATCCTACTACTCAACCATATATTGGTTACCTTATGCCATTGCTAACTCGGGTATTAAAATGACTAGATGTTGGTTTAGGAAATGCTTAGCCATGCTTAGTTCTACTAGTACACAAAAAGGGAATCACATTAAAGCATAGACTTTGATTATTGGCAATAGCTTTGGATTAGTGCCACCGTAATGGTGTTGGCTAATTAAAATACACTACACGGTGGGTTGTGGGTGCATGGTTTTGCTAGTTGTGCCCATGGCGATTAAGGACCGGTTCGCGGGAAACCCTGGAAGAATTTATCGTGCTTACCACAAGCCAGCGTGGGCAACGGCTGGGCTTGTAGTGTAGCTTTTCTCTAGCCGACGTACCCAGGCGAGGGTGGGCGTGATGGAGTTGGGTCGGCCGGGGTGTCCGGTTGATCGGCTTCCGGATTCACTGCGGCATGAAAGGGGGGCTGCCCATTGCCTGCTGGGGACGGGGGCGAACCCTAATGTGTGGTGCGATCGGTTAGAGGGGGTTATGCGAAGGGTCCTGTCATGGCCTCTTTCCGGTATGTCGTGGTGGCATGTCGCGCACGGAAACGTGTCGTGGGGCTGTGTCTTGTGGGTACAGTTGTACATCTCTGATCAGAGTAAAACTATTCGAATAGCCGTGCCCGCGGTTATGGGTGGTCGACCAGATTCACCATGATTAGTCTCACCCCTAGTTAGCTAATGAACTGGCGTAGTTCAGGTGGTTGGTTGGGCCTGTTGCAACATGGTGTAGCGTTGGATAGTGATTGGTTAATATTGATTAATTACTGCAATTGTTTTACTGCTTTCAACAACTGCTTTTAAATGCTAGCTTTATGCAAAAGAACCTTTAGCCTCCCTTGGATATACCCTGCATCATACCTCCTCTTCCGGTATGACTTGCTGAGTACAGTGAGTAGTACTCAGTCTTGCTCTCTTTTCTCCCACACCAGAGTTGAAGTCCTTCTCGGTTGAAGATGTCTCGAAGAGGTTGGTTTCGTCGCTGCCGTCAAGGATGCCTGTGGAATGGAGTCGTCCGCTGCATGGGAATGACTGTAGGAGTACGTGGCCGCCTGTCCTCATAATGGGATGGTCGACTGGCTGATCCTGCAGAACTTTTACAATGGGCTCACCCCAATGTCCCACGATCAGCTGGACGCAGCAGCTTGAGGAGCGTTCTTCTCTAAAACGGTTCAAGGAGCCGTTAAACTCATAGAGAAGATGGTCTCCAATATGGGTTGGAGCAGGGAACGACTCTAGACCCGTCAGCAAGGCATGCACACCGTCAAGGAGACGGAGTTACTTGCTGCCAAGCTGGACCTCCTCATGAAACGATTGGACGGCCACGAGAAACGGCCACAAGGCACCGTCAAGGCCTTGGACTTTCACATCACGTGTGAAGTCTGAGGCGGCACGGGTCATTCTCGGAACGACTCCCCGGAAACCCGTGAGGAGGCAATGTACATGGGCAACAACAATAACGGGTATCATCCACAAGGAGGTCTGGGGTGGAACCAACCACGCCCATATTATCAAGGAGGAAATAATAACGGTAACTTCTCTAACCAACCCTCCTTGAAGGATCTTGTTTTTGCGCAAGTTAAAACCACTAATGCGCTAAGCAAAAAGCTTGCTGCCAATGATAAGATCTTAGAGAACATAAATGTTAAGCTAGATGGCTTTGCTTCAGCATTTCAAAACCAACTGAGCTTTAATAAGATGATAGAAACCCAGTTAGCTTAGTTGGCATATCTTTAGTCCCTACAAATGAAACTAGGAGGATTCCGGGGCAACCCGACTCCTCCATTGAAAATGTTAAGGCGATCACCACGAGGGGAGGTAAGTCCACTCGTGATCCGCCATATCCTAACCCTGCAGGAACTAATGGGATGTGTTGACGTAAAACACGAGGCCTGGGAGATCTGCTTAACTCCAGTGCATGTCCAAAACTCGCCTTCGGGTATGCTAGCGTGCCAGTTGATTTGATCCTGCAATCAACAAGAAACAAAGACAAAGAAACCGCGATTAAACCCATAAACGATAGCCGATCAGTTAAGTGCCGATGACATATCATTTATCTTTGAGCCGATGTCATATATGTATCGATCGGCTGTGATGAATAAATAAGAAGGAACTAAATCTACTCGATCGACTATAGATTTTAACAATATATACTCCTTATATCGATATATGCTTAAATCAAGTGATTGGGATAAATCGGTCGCCATGCCGAGACAGTATAAATCACTTAGATCGAAATATATATTAATAATGGGACTATATATGTTCATAGCATAGCCGATCAGATAGATCTAGCATGTATCGGCTAATACTCCGATACCACTCTATGTTAAGATATTAAAGCAAGTTGAATATATCAAACAAAGGCCTAATATACTTAAATGCAACGAGATCTTAATATAAAGGGTAGATTTAACATATCAACGAAGCATATAGAATAAATATATTTAAATCAGGTAAGATCGGCTGAAACCCCGATACTACCCTAATCGGCAACCAAGAAGCAGGCTGGAGATTGAGATTGTAATCACGACTTATAAGATCAAACTCAACTGATACAACTATAAGTATGAAAAGAAGGACAATATCTAGACAATCAAACCATTGGAAGTTTCATAGAGTGGTGGATACCCTATATAATCTAAGTCAACATCGATACCTAACCTAATCGGCTGCTCTCTACTGACAGATGTTAGCCGATTGTAGGTTAGATAGCGATATTGTCAGAGATTATGTAAGATATATGATAACTCGACGAATTAAATAAACAAGATTAGAGTATCATAAAGATGGAAGCACTAATCCCGAGAACGCAAGCCGCCATAACAAGTTTTACCTCATGTTGAAGATCGAAACAGATGCAGCTCAACACGAAAGCAAGAACTCGTCGAAACAAAACGAAAGTAAAAAGGGTGGCGATGCACCGAGATTGTATTGAACGTGTGTTTTTTTAATTACATGGGGTTCGGGGTCTATTTATACCCGAGAATTACAAACTATGTCCATATCGGACACGACTCTTATCCCTAACAAACCCTAAGATACCATAAGCCTTTGCGCAGACTTTTGCCCAAATATTCTCTAAGGAAATTACATAAAATATCCTAATTAATAGATACAATTGCCTTCTCAGGACTCTATCCATGCACGGCAATCATCTTGAAGCATACCAACTCAACCCGATGACGTATACCGAGTTGTATTGTCGGAATCGGCTATATCGGCTTACCGAGTCTGATTCGAACTCAGCTGATCCTGGTTGTAGCCGATTTGGACTCCAGCCGATTCTTACTCTGTTTCCGAAACGATCTTCGTCTTTGATTCCGCCTCGATCTAATCTTCATCTCCAATGCTGATATTGCCAAATTTGGTCGTTAACACATGCCCCCCAAGTCCGGAATATTGGATAATGTTTCGGATCTACACGTCAACTCCGAGAGAAATCCGCACCTGCCGTTTTCTGACCGTTACACAGTGCTTTAAATACTAACCGTCGTCCCCGAGAATCTTCACACCGTGACTTCTGTTTTCACCGCCTAAGCCAACTCTGTCCTCTCTCTCTCCGGCGATTTCTCCGACGCACAAGGCGATTCCGAAGCGACTCCATCTCCGGCCAAATCTCCGCCCGTGGCGATGTCGTCCTCCGCCAGCCCGTCTGTCGCACCGTCAGTCGAGTACGCTGAGGTAAGTTTTCGTCGGCTAGATCTCCTCTTCTCGCAGCAGATTGGTTTTCTTATTCCTTATCTTGTTTTCCCCTTCTCGGTTCTTCTGGATTTGTAGCACATTTCCAATCTAGTTGCAATTCCAAGCCTATCACATGAAAATTACTACTTCCTCGGCCCAGACGGCAACCCTGATCCTACCGAGTTCATCATTGGCGAAACCAATAGGATTCCTTTCAGATTGGCCAACCCAGATCTAGGTCACTGGAAAAATACCTTCAAATCTTGGCCATCCCTCGAGAAAACTCTACCCAAGAAAAGTTGGATTACATGGTTCAAGCGCATGTCGACTAGCAAAAGAGTTCATTGGGACGAAATTGGAATCGGCCAAGCACTCGACCTCACTATAGCCAACTTAACCAAAGACGAACCCTTAATGGCAGCCGCCTCCTATTTCTGGTCCAACACTATCAATGCCTTCTTGTTCAACCAAGGGCCGATGACCCCAACTCTAGTAGACATCACTATGATCACCGGTCTGGATGTCACCTCATCGGCTAACCGCATGAGTTTGAACACGAAGAATCAGTATGACTTCAGCACCAAGAGCATAGGAGGTTGGTCAGGTTATGTAACAACATATATGGGTCAAGGCTCTGTCACCCCTCGAGAGCATGTAGCCTTTCTGCTGATGTGGCTAGAGAAATTCCTCTTCTGTGGATCAAGCTGTGGCCCCACAACCAATTGGCAATTTGTAGCCGAAGCCTTGGGAACGAAGAAACAATTTCCTTTAGGCAAAATCCTCCTCGGCTACTTGTATCGAATGCTAAACAATGCATCGGCTAAGATAGTCGTCGGCTCAGTAGTCGGAGCAGGTGGACCATGGTGGTTATTACAGTCTTGGCTGAATCTAGTAGTCATGAAATTTGTCAATCGTCCATCTGTAACAGAAGCAGAATTCCCAAGACTGGAGCCGATTGTAGATGATGATGGAGAAGAACGCACCCATCGTAGGTGTACATCTTATGGAGAATATGCCTCCACACCAGCCGATGCAGGAGCAAAGCTATCAGCCGAGCTGCTCAAGGACTGGTTCTGCAGCTTTTATGATGGCTTTCTCAAAGAAGCTCAAATTTTGTTCCTCTACGAAGATTCAGCACTTCTGGAAAATCCATCATACTTTAGATTTGAAGACATTAACCATGAAAGATAACAAAAGTCTAGAGAAGTCCTTTCAGCTACAATCAGCCCATGCATCCTTCCTGTCGGCATTCATCAGGGAAGAAATATCCAGGTCTCTTATGAGTTCTATCACCCGATGAGCTCAGCCAGACAACTGGGAATGGGCCAACTCCCAATCGGCTTATTCTTTGCTGATAAGATCCAGTGCCGAGGGGAAATTCCATCAACCTTGATGATGGATCGGCTACTAAATCTCCAAGGACCTCCTCTAGGCAGCATTGAAAATATAGAGCCGACAACATTCAGGAGCAAAGCATTTGACAGATGGTGGGGCGAGTGGAAACTGCATCTATTCCATCAATCGGCTTCCATGTATATGACAGATCTCTTTCTAGATGTTATCCCCCAGGTATGCCTTGATTTAACTTTGTCTGAATAATTACTTAGCCGATTCATAACTTGACTAATTTTCTTTTTGACTCGCAGACGACAGAATTCTCTCCTCACCAGAGCAATAGTGGCAGAAATATTGAATATGCTCCAGGTCTGATTCCTAATGGAGGCGGGCCATCTCCCCCTGTCATCGGCTATCATGCCCCCAGGACTTCAACTCTTCTCCAAGGGCTCATCAGAGAACCAGCCGATGCTGGCAAAAAGAGAAGAACCAGATCATCGGCTGTGGATACATCAGCTCCCGCTCCAAAGAAGAAGGCCAAGCTAAAGAAGCCTAAACCAACCGATGATCTGCATGCCCTAGATCCATCCATTGAACAAGCTCTGGATGAAGAAGAAATCGGCGAGGATGTTGATCAAGCCGCAGATGAAGTAAGCGATACTGAAAGAACTCCATCGGCTTCACCTAAGCAAACTCCTCCAACTCCTTCTGCCCCAGCCCATTTTTCAAGGGTAAGCAACTTCCCTTAATTCCTTTTGCAATCTCTTCACGTATAGCCGATTACTCATAGATTTTATCGTTGGAGAAGAAGAAAACTGTTGTAAAGAAGAAATCGGCAGCAACAATTCTCAAACCGGCTCCACCAGTAAGATATTCTTAATTCTTTCACTAGTTGATTTCAGCTAATTTTGCCTAATATTTATCTTTTTGCAGCCTCCTCCTCCTCCTTCTCCTCCTGTTCAGCAACCATAAGACGATCAAACTCCATTGGTTGCAGGGAGTCACCATGTTGAGGAAGAAGTACAACCAACTGCTCCTGCTATCCCAGTAAGTCTCTTTTCATACAAGAACTTAGATCGGCTATGTCTATTTAGCTCTAACTCTCTTTAAACCATTATTGCAGGTCTTAGCCGATCTTTTCTCTTTTCACATTAGAGACTATCTTGATGAGACGGAAGAGGACACCACAAACAAAGCTTTAGCCCCCTTATCTGATGATGTGAAGAAAATTGTTGAAGATATCTCTCATCGGTTAGGGGCATCATCGTTAGACAGCTTGGTAGTTGATTTGTCACAGCCTGAATTTTCGTTTTAGGATTTATAAATTATTTAATAAATTATTAATAGAATTTATAATAAATGTTCACTAATCTACAAGTTAAGTTAAATGTGGGAAATTAAATTTCCTAAATATAAAGCATGGCTGGATTTAATTTTTATTAAATTCTCCATGATTAATTATACTCTCTGGAATTTCCTCGAATTTTTTAGAGCGCAATTCCTAGTTTTAATACTACAAAGAATATTTTAGTAATTAGTTAATCAATAAATTAGTCAATTAATGATCTAGTTATAATTATGTTAAATGTTTTGCTTGTTTAAAAATCCTTAAATTATAAATTGTTTTTTAAAAGGAATTATTAGAAATGATCTTAAAAGCCTAAAAGAGAAGATCTAATTTTAATTTTATAAATCTCAATATAAAAGTGAGCTAGATAAAATTTTGTTAAATACTTCTCTTGTTTCTATAGTTCCTAGATTTTCTAGGATTTATTTGAGCAAAGGAAGTATTTTTAATAAACAGAATATCATTTCATGAATAATTTAAATAGAAAAATGTTTTTAAATCCTTCTTTTGGCTTTGGGCCGAAAGTCGGCCCAAGTCTCTCCCTTCCCCTCGGCTTGCTCGCGCCCGGCCCAAGCCGGCCCAGTCCGCCGCCCCTCCTTCCTCTCTCTCTCGATGCCGCGGACAGGTGGGGCCAACCTGTTAGGTCGTCTTCAACCTCCAGCCGCCCCAGCCTTGCCGCGCGCCACCGATCTCCTTCCAAAATCCGGCCGCCCCTTTCCTTCTCCGATCAAATTGATAGAGGGGAAATGATCCTCGGGATCTCCTCTTCCTTTTCTCTTTTGGAAACTTTGGCTAATTTCATTTGGAAACCGACGGATTTCAGCTCGATTCGGATCGATTTTTCTCCCTCCAACCCTACATTTCCATCTCCTTGCCACCGGCCATGGGCCTCCATCGCCACCGCTTAGCCCTATAAAAGGACCCCCGGGACCTCCTCTTTTCGCCGCCACCTTCGCCCTAGCCTGCCGCCTTCTCTAGCGCCGCCTCCGCGTGGTTCTTTGCGTCGCCGCCGCCGGCGGGTAGCCAGTCGGGCGCCGCCATTGCTTCGGTCGTCGCCGTCGGTCGCCGTCTCCTTCATCAGCATCGCGAGGTCGCCGCCGTCCTCGTCCCATCCTCCGTTTCCACCGCAGATCACCGGAGCGCCGCCGACACCGTCGACCCGAAGCTCTCCACCATCGTCGTCCGTCCAGCCACGCCGCACCGCCGTTGCAGCCGCCGCTTTCGGTCGCCGTTGCCACCATCGGGTTCACGAGGAGGAGAAGAACCTCGGCCAGCCCTCCGTTGCCGCCAGAGCACCGCCGTCATCGCTGACCCGAAGACCGCCGCCGCCTCGACCTCGCCGCTGTCGTCATCCGTCGTCGTTTGCCGCCGTTCAATTGCTCGGTGAGTTCGATGTGCCGATCCCTACCCGTTGGAGCCCTCCGTTTCGCCGCCTCGCCGATGACATCATCGCTGATGTCAGCGCTTTGTTAGTCGTAGACCCGTGGTAGTCCAGATCGATCTCAGCCGTCCGATTCGGTCAATTTTAGGTCAATTAGATCTTGGTCGTTGGTTCCGTGGACCGCTTCTGTGAACCCTGTTTACCGTGGACCGTCCTTGATGACGCAATAAATCTCTTTTCTTTTTCAAAAATAATTCTTTATTGCACCATAATTCAATTAAAATCCACATAAATGCTTTAATGCGGATTAATGTTTAGAAATTCATAACTAATTCATTGTAACTCGGTTTAATGTGGTTCAAGTTGCAAAAGTTGTATAAAATAAAGATCTATATAGTAAAATTATCTATAAATTGTGTTAAATTTATTTAATCCTTTAATTAGATTTAATCTTGTAAAATTGGTAATTAATTCATATGAAGTCAGAATGAGGCCGTTCAAGTCTCATAATTCATCTAAAATTATGATTTACATGTTTGTTTACTTTATATGTATTGTTTATTTGGTTTTTATTAGTCTTTTTCCTCGTTTTGCGTGTTAGCTTGTCGTTTCGAAGGATCGTAAGTGCGTCGGAAGTATTCAAGATGATTAATTGAAGACCCTTTATTGCAAGGCAAGTCACACAGATCCTAAACACAATTCCTTTGAGCATGTTGATCCTATATTTAAATTCTCTATTTATTTCAACTGTGCATTTATTTTCGAATGTCACCGGGTGGTGTGAACCTATTTCTTTGTTATGGCCAATTTGCATTGATTACCCTATTTCTTGATTACCTCGGGTTATAATTTGACTAGTTGGATTTATATATTGGTTCAACTAGATATATTAGATGTAATTGCTTAGCCATGCTTAGAAACATTAGCACACGATTGGGATAACTAATGTTTCACTGTCACTTAATGATGGATATTTAATGGTAGCTCACGATGGTCAGTCATGATTAGTTAATTAATTAATTTGCCAACTAAAACTTGATAATGGTGGGTTGTGAGCACATGGTTTTGATGGTCGTGCTCATGACAATTAAGGACCGGTTCACGAGTTTCGGTTGTGAAACATTAACCGTGCCAACCACAAGCCAGAATGGGCAACAGCTGGACACTTTGTATAGCAAGGCTCATTGTGGTGTGCCAGGCTGAGAAGTGGCGGAGATAAGCCCACGAGGGTCGCTGGGGAGTCCATGCCTTGTTTTATAAGGGGGTGATTATGATCCAGGAACGGTGCACTGCTTTGAGTTGAGTTATGCGAGGGGTCTTGTCACAATCACTCGCCATGGTGACGTGTCTGCGTTGACACGGTGACATGACGGTGGGTTGTGTCTTGTGGGTACAGTGGTACACCTCTGGCCAGAGTAAAACTATTCGAATAGCCGTGCTCGCGGTTATGGGCGGGTCTAACAGTGTCTTTCGTGATTAGTCTCACACTTCTCACCATAACAAATGATGCTATAACTGGTAATAATTTGATTAGCTCCTGGTTTGGAATGGTACATTCCTGGTTTGGAGATAGATCTGTACAGCCGGGTATGGTTGTTCAGGATAGTTGGGCCTGTGCAGCATGGGTGTGCTGTTCAGCGTTGATTAATATTGATGATTAATTACTCTACTGTTTTACAATTCTTAACTGTTTGCTAAATGCTGCTTTTGCAAATGAGCCCTATATTATGCCATCCTTTGATATCCTTGTGCACTTGCATATTTGTTGTGTGGCTTGCTGAGTATGTCATATGCTCACCTTGCAATAATCAATCAAACCTCAGTTGAAGATAAGTTGCGAAGGAGAAGACGTTTGGCTTATACCCTAGATGAGCTGCCTGTGGGAGTGGAGCCGGAGCTTCGCTAGACCGTAATTCCGCTGTTGTTTTTCTTTTCTTTGTAAGTATGTAACATTATTATTATGATGAATCTGTATATTAAATTGTCAGTTTGTGTACCTCGGTTGATTCTTGGACGAGGATTTTATGCACAAATTAGTTCGGAAATTACTAGTAAATTTCTGGGCGTGACACACGAGGTTCAAGCTCTGATCCCATATGAGCTAGCCAATGTCCTTACTCCAGCTGTCTATCTCGAGCAGCATCAATTCAAGCTGGAGAAAGCCAAGCTGAGACTAGCTGAACGTCAGGAGCGCAAAGACATCGAAGCTACAATCCAAGCCAATTGGCAGCTTGTTCAAGAAGAGAAGGCCAAACTTGATTAGCTATCTGAGGGCCCGATCAAATCTAATATTGATCGGCTCGAAGCTCACAAGATTGAGCTCTTGGCACAACTTGAAGAATGCAATGCCGAGCTGGACATGGAACATAAAGAGCTAGCCGATCTCCCAAAGTCCGTCGAAGAGCAGAAGGCAAGATTAAAATCGGCTATCAAGAATGTTGCTGATCTGACCAAGTCTTTAAAGTCATCCCTGGAACCGATGCTCAAGATGCCCAAGCCATTGAAGAAGTAGAACAAATCAGGCAAAGAGCTATTTCGGCTATCCAACAATATTTGTCTCAGTGATATCTTGTGTAATAGATCTTAGAAATTTTTTGTAATCGGCTAACAAAACTTTGGCTCTTCATCTAGCTTATCTTGATAACTTTTATGCCGATTCAATAGAATTCCATATTTTGCTCAAAAATCTGCAATTTTTCATCTATATGTGCCCCCCTAATTTTAAATTGTCAGAAGCATTGATAAAATTATAACTTGAACTAAGGGCGATATAACAACATCGGCCATTGTACATCGGCAAACCACAACCGATTACAATATGAAAAACAACTAAGGGCGATATAACAATATCAGCCATTGTACATCGGCAAACCACAACCGATTACAATATGAAAAACAACTTAGGGTGATATAACAATATCGGCCATCTCAAGGCGGTGCAAACACATCGGCTGTCATGTATCGGTAACACCAACCGATCATGCATTAACCCAAACACTTGGGTAATATTTCTTCAAGTACTTGCCATTTAGTGCTCGTCCATAAACTTCTCCATCGAGTCCTTGCAACATGTAATCTCCCTTAGACACAACTTTATAGATTTGGAATGGTCCTTCCCAATTCGGCGACCACTTGCCGAATTTGCTATCCCGAGTCCCAATCGGCAAAATCAACTTCCATACAAGTTCACCTTCCAAAAAAGCTTTGGGCACCACTTTCTTGTTGTAATGCCGAGCAACTCGTTCCTTATCCTTGGTAACTTTTGCAAGGGCCCTTAATCTAGACTGAACCAAGTCTTTCCTTTCATCGGCCATGAGGTTATAATATTCATTGGCTGTTAAATCATTCTGCAACTCTGTTCTTCTTGAGCCGATTCTAACCTCCCATGGTAAAACAGCCTCATATCCATAAACAAGCTTATAAGGAGGGACTTGGATCGATCCATGGCAAGCCATCCGATAAGACCACAATGCTTCGGCCAATCGAGTATGCCACTGCCGAGGATTATCAGAAATCTTTCTCTTAATCAATTTGATCAAACTCTTGTTAGATGCCTCGGCCTGCCCATTAGCTTGGGCATAATATGGTGAAGAATTCAACAATTTGATACCCATGCTATCGGCAAACTGAACAAACTCATTGGACATGAAAATTGAACCTTGATCAGTCGTAATGGTTTGAGGAATCCCAAATCGATAGATTATATGTTCTTGAACAAATTGTATAGCATCCCCAGAATCAACCTTCTTCAAAGGAATCACCTCTACCCACTTGGTAAAATAATCGGTTGCCACCAATATAAACTTATGTCCTTTACTCGATGGTGGATTAATCATGCCGATCATATCAATTCCCCAACCTCTAAATGGCCATGGTTTAATGATAGGATTCATAGCCGACGCCGGTGCTCTCTGAATCGCCCTAAACTTCTGACAATCCTGACACCCCTTGTAATATTTGAAACAATCCTCCAGCATTGTCGGCCAAAAATATCCTGCACGTCGAAGCAACCACTTCATCTTATGAGCCGATTGATGAGTACCACAATTTCCTTCATGAACTTCTCCGATTGCAACCTTAGCCTGATCGGCACTCAAACACTTTAGCGACACCCCATCAATCGTCCGATAATAGAGCTCATCATCCAATAAAGTATACTTCAACGCCTTATATCTCAATTTCTGAGAAGCCGATTAAGATGGATTCTGTAAATATTGATGTACATCATATCTCCAATCATCGACTGTTATTGCAGCAACTTCAACCTTAACATCTTTGATCATCGGCTTATACCCTGATGCCCCTTGGGCCAAATAATTAGCTTCAATATTTTGCTCTCGAGATACATGCCTCAAAGTAACCAGCCGAAACTCCTTCATTAATTCTTGGCACTTCTCATTATAAACTATTAATATATCATTCTTGCACTCATATTCTCCTGCCAATTGACTGATTAGTAGCAAAGAATCCCCCATAATTTCGATAGCATCGGCTTCAACTTCCTTGAGTAACTGCAACCCTTTAAGAACAACTTCATACTCATCTTGATTGTTGGCTGCATAAGGTTTAATAGTATAAGCAAACTCAAAACATGCCCCCCGAGGGGAAATTATAACTAAGCCGATACCACAACCATGAGTACATACTAACCCATCAAAGAATAAAGTCCATGGCATGATCTAAACTGAGCCGATTGAATCATCACGATGATCAACAATGAAATCGGCTATAGCTTGCCCTTTGAACGCCTTCGGTGACTCACATCGAAGGTCAAATTCAGTTAAGGAAAATATCCATTTTCCAACCCTCCCTATCAAGATTGGAGCCGATAACATGTATTTAACAACATCGGATTTGCATATGACAGTGCATTCGTTGGACAATAGATAATGCCTTAACCTTGTACATGAAAAATATAAGCATAAGCACAACTTCTCCACAGGGGAATATCTAGTCTCTGCATCCAAGAGCCGACGACTCAAGTAGAATACAACTCTTTCTTTCCCTTCGAGCTCCTAAATCAAGACCGAGCCGATTGACTTCTCACCGGCTGACAGATATAATCTAAAAGGTATCCCCTTTTGTGGAGGAATTAAAACTGGAGGAGAGCGAAGATATTCCTTAATATTATCCAAAGCATTTTGTTGCTCTGCCCCCCAAGTAAACTGTTGATCGGCTTTCAATCTTAATAATGGTGTAAAAGGCTCTAACCTTCCAGATAAATTAGAAATCAACCTTCTAACAAAATTTATCTTGCCGATCATCTCCTGCAACTCTGTCTTGTTCTCTGGAGGTTGAATCTTCTTGATTGCATTAACACTTCTTTGAGTAATCTCAATTCCCCTCTCATGAATAAGAAATCCCAAAAATTGGGCAGCCGATACGCCGAAAGCACACTTTGTTGGGTTCATTTTCAAGCCATATTTCCTGGTTCTCTCAAAAACCTTCCTCAAATCGGCTATGTGGTCTTCTATCTCTTTAGATTTAACAACCACATCATCAATGTAGACTTCAACCAACCAGCCGATCAGATCATGATATATATAATTCATGGCTCTTTGATATGTAGCCCCAGCACTTTTCAAGCCGAAAGTCATTACAACCCACTCAAACAAGCCGATTGCGCCAGGACACCTAAAAGCTCTCTTATGGATATCTTCTTCGGCCATAAAGATTTGATTGTATCCTGCATTACCAGCCATAAAGCTCAAAATCTTGTGTCTTGAGACAGCATCAACCAGCTGATCGGCTACTAGCATTGAATACTCGTCCTTTGGGGTAGCTTTATTTAAATCTCTAAAGTCAATGCACACCCTCACCTTGCCGTTCTTCTTAATAACAGGAACTATACTAGAAACCCACTCGGCATATGGCAAGGACGAATAAAACCAGCATCATATATACGTTTAATCTCAGCCTTGACAGGTTCGAGCATATCGGCTTTGCATCTTCTAGGAGGTTGTTGGTGTGGCCTAACCCCTGGTTTGATAGGTAGCCGATGGTCAACAATCGATCGGCTGAGTCCGGGCATCTCATAATACTCCCAAGCGAAGCAATCGCTGAATTCCTTTAACAGCTCTATCAACTTGGTTCTGAATTCCGAAGATAAATTCTTACTAATAAATGTCGGCCTTGGTCGATCACCTGGACCTATGTCAATTTCTTCCAAATCATCGGCCAACATGAAACCCTGTCCTTGTTTGTCATCGAGATCATCTACAGTGTCCTTAGTGTAGACGTTTGCATCCTCCACGACGCCCTTAAAATAATAGCTTGGGTTCTCCATCTTCAATTGGCTGTATATTAGAATCGGACACTTTTAGAAAATCTCCATCCCAAACTTTTTCAGATAAACAATCGAGACCATCCATCTCCCAAAGAGCTAAATCGACACTAGCAACATTGACAGACTTGTCGGCTGGCACAATTTCAATTTTGTCGCCTTGCCACTGAATCAAGCATTGAGCATGGTTGAAAGAATACAACAATTGGCATGAATCTAATCCCTTCCAAGCAACAAGCTATAGGAACCCTTCCCATCGATGACAAAGAATGTTGTAGGGATAGTTTTGCTGCCGACGGTCAGTTCCACATTTAAAACTCCTTTGGTTTCTGATGGATTGCCACCAAAATCCTTGAGCACCATGTTTGTCTTGATTAGATCTTCAGCGTTTCTGCCCAACTTCTTGAATGTAGCATAATGCATCAAATTCACTGCAGCCCCACCATCGACCATCATCTTGGACATCGGCTTCCCATTGACATAGCCATTTATATACAATGGTTTAAGATGCCGATTCTCTGTTCCTTCCGGCTTCTCGAAGACTGCTTGCTCTAGTGACAAAATCAATTTAGCCGATTCTTCTTCAACTTCGTCAACATTGCCTTGCTTGACCCCAAATTCAGCAGGCAACGTGAAAATCATGTTAACCGATGCAGTTACAACACTTTTCCCTTTAGCCAATCTCTTTGCTTCATCGGCTGCGGCCTCATCAGCTACAGGAGCTTGATTCTTAATGCGCCACTCCTGCTTCGGCTTCGTTTTCTTTAGCCGATGATTGTTCGACCTCCTGAAAGCGCTCCCTGTTCCTCAATCTTTGAACCCTTCTCTTTTGATTCTTTCTAAAGATACCAGAAGGACACCATTGAGTCTTCATGTCTTCATTGTTCTCTTGGTTACAATCTTGCTTCACCGGGCCCAACCTTTAATGAACAGGAACTCTTGTTTGCTTTAGCCGATTGCCTCTATTATACGATCGGCTTGAGCTTTCTGCAATATTACCGCACCCAGGACAGTCCTCGATAGATGGCAGCCTCACGCCCTCATTCCAGCAAAATCTAAAGAACTCGCAGCCCCAATGAGGATCAAAACCGTCATCACCTTCCTCGTAATGCCTCTCCTGCTGTTTGTCATACCTCTTCTGATACTTGTTGATAATTTTAGCCGAATTCACCTGAAAACCTCTTGCACGTCCTCCATCGGCTGTTCGGCCAGCTGTATGCACCATATTGATAGGAAAAGGATTGCCATCAACCTTCATCGGCCTCTTAGAATCATCAAATTTGATTTTGTCTCCCTCAATAGCTGCTTGGATCTGCTGCCTGAAGACCTTGCAATCATTGGTGGAATGAGCAGAATTATGCCACTTGCAATACTTCCTCTTGCCCAATTCCTCAGCCGATGGAATTGTATGACTAGCAGGAAGTTGAATCTGCTTCTCTCGGAGTAGCAAATCAAAAATCTCCCAGGCCTCGTGTTTTACGTCAACACCTTGGTAATATCAAAGTCATACCTCTCCTCTTTTCCAGAATTCTTTACCCATTGGCATGGTATAACCTTTTTGCTTCTCACCCATTCCGCCGCTGCTATCTTAGAGTCATCATCCTCATCATCATCTGATCCATATATGTAGGGACAGACATGATTAAACATTTTGAAGTTCTTCCTGGTTTCTGCAAACCTCTGTTCATGCAAGGTTACCTTCTGTGCAAGATGTGACAAGCTATCAAAGTCTTAAGATGAGAACTTCTCCCTGATCGGAGCAACCATACCCTGAAAAGCTAAATCGGCTAACTGGGCATCAGTTAAACTCAAACTGTAGCACTTATTCCTCATCTCTCTGAATCTCTGAATATATTCATGCACAGGCTCATCATGTCTCTGCTTGATCGCTTTTAGATCGGACAGTTTCATCTCATGAATCCCACTGTAGAAATAACTATGAAAATGCTTCTCCAAATCAGCCCAACTGTTGATTTATCCACATGGCAGAGAAGAAAACCAAGTGAAAGCTGATCCAGACAAAGACAACCGGAACAACCTAACCCTGAAGGCATCCACAGCCGATGCTTCACCACACTGAGCTAAAAATCGACTAACGTGTTCATAAGTTGACACACTATCCTGCCCTGAGAATTTTGAAAAGTCTGGAACTTTGAACCGGTTAGGTAGAGGGACTCTCTCAAACCATTCTGGGTAAGGATGCCGATACAAATTTCCAGCGTCTCTCGGCTTGAGCCCAAACTACTCCTTCATCACATCCGCAATCATATCGGCCCATGGTCGTTGCTAAGGCACTCCTTGAGGTTGTTGTGGCATGAGCTCGAATTGATTGTATTGAGGAACAAACTGGGGTTAAGCCGATCCTCTCTGCTGATATTGAACTTGTGGTGAAGGAGGCTGATACTGATAATTCAAATTGCCCCCCTGGTAATTTTGAAAAATTGGCTGAATATTGTGCACCAAATGCTCGGGGACAACTTGAGATATCACCGTCTGATCTGGTTGTACATGATGAACCAAGTGCTCTGGAACAACTTGATTCACAGCATGCTGCCTTGGCTGATTGTCAGGTGTTGCAAACCCAGCTGATGCATTCATCAAGCCTTGTTGTTGAATCGGCTAAATAACTTGTTGCCTTAATGGCGTCTGCTGAATCGGTTACAAAACCTGCCGTGGTGTCTGCTGAATCAGCTGCCCGGCTTGCTGGTTTGATGGTGTTTGTTGAATCGGCTGCACAACATGTTGCCTTGTGGTGTTTGCTAAATCGGCTGCTGCTGAGTTGGATCAACATTAGGTGGAGGTGGTAAAAACATAGCCGCAACCTGATCTTGAGTTAGCCGATTCACATTCTGCCCACTATGTTGTGGTTGCTCTCTCACCAACAATCGAGGATTCACTAATTGACCTGGCACTGATGGTGGTGCAGCAGGTCCAGGAGCCGATACTGGTGCCGTCGGCTGAGCTGATAGTGCATTAGGAGGAATTGATTGAATAGCTAGCTGATTATCGGTGACTAATGGCCGATAATTCGGGAATACCCCTCCCGGTAGATAAACCGGTCCTTTAGCCTGATATTCAGCCATTGAACCATCAACCATTGTCTTCACCATGTTTGACAAAGTGTTGACTGATATTCCAGATTGATTGATCAAAGCATGGTGCACGGCATAGTCAACCTGATCCTGGAAGTTGTTAAACTGTAACTGTGCTGTATTGCCATCTTGATTAGGACCTCCACCTTGAAATCCCTAAACACCATCACCTTGAATTCCTTGAGAGCCAACACCATGAACTCCTTGAGAGCCATCACCTTGATCTCCTTGAAAGCCATCTGCAGCACCTTTATTACTCGGTTGAGCCGCGTCATCTGGAGCTTGTTTCACTTCTCCATCCTTAGAAGGACCTGTCCCAGGAACATCAGCAATTACTTTTACTTTGTACTTCTGAACAAGTGTTCCCTTGCGGGTCTGTGAATGAGCTCAAGAACTGATTCCGTGCTTGCTGCATCATTGCCTCAAGATCCTTTTGCTGTTCAGGTGTCAATTTGTCCATAGTGACGGGCACAATGTTGCCTTCATCAACCTCAGATAGATCCAGCTTATGGATCTTAGCTTTAACAGAGCCAGGTTCACCAGCCGAGGATGGCGATGCTAGCGGTTTCTCGGCCATGGGGAAAAACTGCTGTTGTGATTCTGACTTCTGATCGGTCCCACCGGGCGTGCCAAAAGGGTGTTGACGTAAAACACGAGGCCTGAGAGATCTGCTTAACTCCAGTGCAGGTCCAAAACTTACCTTCGGGTATGCTAGCGTGCCAGTTGATTTGATCCTGCAATCAACAAGAAACAAAGACAAAGAAACCGCGGTTAAACCCATAAACGATAGCCGATCGGCTAAGTGCCAATGACATATCATTTATCTTTGAGCCGATGTCATATATGTATCGATCGGCAGTCATGAATAAATAAGAAGGAACTAAATCTACTCGATCGGCTGTACATATTAACAATATATACTCCTTATATCGATATATGCTTAAATCAAGTGATTGGGATAGTTCGGTCGCCATGCCGAGACAGTATAAATCACTTAGATCGAAATATATATTAATAATGGGACTATATATGTTCATAGCATAGCCGATCAGATAGATCTAGCATGTATCGGCTAATACTCCGATACCACTCTATATTAAGATATTAAAGCAAGTAGAATATATCAAACAAAGGCCTTATATACTTAAATGCAACGAGATCTTAACATAAAGGGCAGATTTAACATATCAACGAAGCATATCGAATAAATATAGGTAAATCAGGTAAGATCGGCTGAAACCCCGATACTACCCTAATCGGCAACCAAGAAGCAGGCTGGAGATTGAGATTCTAATCACGACTTATAAGATCGAACTCAACTGATGTAGCTATAAGTATGAAAAGAAGGACAATATCTAGGCAATCAAGCCATTGGAAGTTTCATAGAGTGGTGGATACCCTATATAATCTAAGTCAACATCGATATCTAACCTAATCGGCTGCTCTCTACTGACAGATGTTAGCCGATTGTAGGTCAGATAGCGATATTGTCAGAGATTATGTAAGATATATGATAACTCGACGAATTACATAAACAAGATTAGAGTATCATAAAGATGGAAGCACTAATCCCGAGAACGCAAGCCGCAATAACAAGTTTTATCTCATGTTGAAGATCGAAACCGATGCAGCTCAACACGAAAGCAAGAACTCGTCGAAACAAAACGAAAGTAAAAAGGGTGGCGATGCGCCGAGATTGTATTGAACGTGTGTTTTTTTAATTACATGGGGTTCGGGGTCTATTTATACCCGAGAATTACAAACTATGTCCATATCAGACACGACTCTTATCCCTAACAAACTCTAAGATACCATAAGCCTTTGCGCAGACTTTTGCCCAAATATTCTCAAAGGAAATTACATAAAATATCCTAATTAATAGATACAATTGCCTTCTCAGGACTCTATCCATGCACGGCAATCATCTTGAAGCATACCAACTCAACCCGATGACGTATACCGAGTTGTATTGTCGGAATCGGCTGTATCGGCTTACCGAGTCTGATTCGAACTCAGCTGATCCTAGTCGTAGCCGATTTGGACTCCAGCCGATTCTTACTCTATTTCCGAAACGATCTTCGTGTTTGATTCCGCCTCGGTCTAATCTTCATCTCCGATGCTGATATTGCCAAATTTGGTCGTTAACAGGATGTCTAAAGAAACGCCATCTACTGACTCGGCTGGCAAGGAGATTCAGCCAGAGAAGACAGTGCCGTAGGAGTACTGTGACACGAGGCTGCTGCCATTTCCTCAACGGAGTAGGAAACCATCAGTGGACAAGCAGTTCGCTCATTTTGTTGAAGTGATCCAAAGGATCCATATCAACGTGCCGTTGTTGGACGCTATGCAAGTGCCGACATACGCCCGTTATCTCAAGGACATACTCAACAACAAGAGACCACTCCCAACAACGGAGGTGGTCAAGCTGACGGAACATACTCCACAAGCTCCCGGAGAAGAAGAAAGATCCGGGGTGTCCTACGATCACCTGCTTGATCGGGGCACAACAATTCGACTGGGCCTTATGCGACCTTGGAGCCAGCGTCAGCGTCATGCCAAAAGACGTCTTTGACAAGCTCAACTTCACGGTGTTGGCACCAACACCGATGCGCCTCTAACTGGCTGACTCGCCAGTCCGTTACCCGGCGGGGATAGCGGAGGATGTGCCAGTCAAAATACGGGATTTCTTCATCCCGGTTGATTTCGTGGTACTGGGCATGGACACGGGGAAGGAGACACCACTCATCCTAGGCCGTCCGTTCCTTAGCACCGCAGGAGCCAACATTGACGTAGGAACGGGGAGTATCAGTTTCCATATCAACGGGAAGGAGGAAAAGTTTGAGTTTCAACCAAGGACGGAACAATGCTCCATGGTCAGAATCAAGTACGGGCCAAACCCGCAGAACATTCAAGAGGTCGAAGTGGAGCCTCCCAAGACGGATAGCCTGGTAAGGTTTATGCAGAACTTCCTGGAGAAGGAAACAACAATACCCAGGAACCGTTATTGGAGGAGACCGGTAAAATCACCTGTACCAGCTAAGAAGTTAGAGCAGCCGGCTCAGAAGAAGCCATCTTCCGCACCGAAATCAATGAAGGTGTGGAGGACGAAGCCAAAGACGCCCGCTCCATCACCTCCGGAGACGGGTGGAAAATCCGTGAACTGAATCAGAAGGAGGTACGGTCTTGCATGTCGGACTTTAAATGACGCGACCTTCGCCAACAGGTAAATTGGTATGTATCCGCATATTTGTTTTCAACAATTTAAATTTTTGCATGATCACATATTTGAATTTCAAAATTGCATTTAGGACTTTTGAATTTCGAGGAAGTTCTTCAATTGAATTTTTCAGAGCAAACCAAAATAAAATCTCCAACAAAAATTCACTATGCCACGGCCACACTGACCGTTGGATTCCAACGGTCGAAAGTGGGGCCGGTTGGGCCCACTAGGGGTTCGGCCAAACACCCTAGTTCAGCCGAACAGGCCAGGCAACGGTCGGCTGCCTCACTTTTTGAGGCAACGGCTAGTGGGTCCCACATGTCAGTTCCGACCGTTGTGGTCACCCTATAAAAGCCAGCCGGCCGAGAGAGGGAATTCCACCCCATTTCAACTCATTTTCATTCCCTCTCCAAAGTTTGTTCTCAAGTTCATTCATGCTTTGATAGTTTTCCTCAAGTTCAAATCATTTAGTTGCATATGTACAAGGTGAAACTCTTGTCATTTCTAATCCCCGTCGAGTTAGCTTGTTCTTGCTCCATTGTGTAGTATGAGGAGGCAACTATCTCGTCTGTTCAAGGGGTCGGGCTCTCCATCAAGTCGTCATGACGAGTCTAATACTCGTTCATCAGCCGATGCCTCGATGGAAGACGCTGACGCTCTGCAACAACTCCTGAGCGACGCTGACCTCGACCATGTCAGTGATCGGGAGAGACAAGCCTACTACATGCTGAGTGACCGGGAGTATGCTCACACGCGAGAATACTCACCGGAATTGCTGAAAAAGATAGGTATGGATGTTGAATTTCATTCTATTTGGAAAGCTGTTGGTTGGCAGAGATTTGCTGTGGTAGATGAGCCTGGTTCTCGTTTGCTTACTTTGCAATTTCTGTGCACTTTGAAAGAAATAGAAGATGGTATTTCTTTTCACTTTTTCCGTAAGGAGTTCACACTCACATGGAAGGGCTTGAGTACACTTCTTGATTTTTACGATTCCTGTAAAATTTATCTCCAGAAAGAAATTTCTGGGTTCGAGAAAAATAGGTTTTGGGAAGATATTTCTGGTGCTCCAATTTGCAAGAAACCTAGAACGAATGATATCCATAATCCTACACTTAGGCTCATGCACAAATGGATTGCTATGATTTAGTTTCCTAGAAGTGATCTGAGACCCATTAGGGGAGATGAATTAATTATCATGTTTGCCATGGTTAGAAAGATCAAAATTTCTCCTGTGAAATGTATGATAAGACAATGGTTAGAAAGTATAAAGTTCTCTGCTCCTGTTGAGTGCACTTGTCTGATTACTTGGATAGCAAAAGGGCTAGGGGTCGTTAGCGACCAAATTGCTTTTATCTCAGCCGCTCGGCCGCGTATTGATGAGGCCTATCTAGTGCAAGGGCATATTTTGAAACATGGAGCAGATGGATCTTTGATATACTTTTTCCCCGGTTGTGCAAATGAAATCCCGTTGCCAAATGCGGGGTATCATTTGTACAACTGCCATGAACTAACCATTCCCCTGCAGACCATAGAAGAATCTCGTGCATGTGGAACATACAGGGAGACGTGCAACATGACAAGGAACGAACAAGGAAGTTCATCATCCTCGACTCCCGTGTAGATGTATGAGGCAGGTTGGGCACCAACTGGGGATGGACCTGGATGGACCCAAGCTCTACGCCATATCATCGGGGTCTCAACCCGGTCAAGCGCCAGTGAGGACCGGTGGCATGCGCCTCATGACCTCCACTGGGGACAATCAACCTCCTAGATCAAGTGGTATGCCTCCATCCCCATGTGAATGGCGCTTGAGTTCCACTCGTTGGGACTTGGGTGAAATCACTAGGAGGATGGACACCCTTGATGTGCAGACGGGGGAGATCCAGCATGACCTCGCAGAACACATAGCTCAAACGCAAGAATGGCAACAATCTGCTAATGCTCAGTTCACCAACATCAACAACATAATGCAGCAACAGCATGATGACCTTCAGGCATACTTTCGCTTTCAGGGGTTCAATCCTTATCAAGGACCCTGAGCAAAAGCCAAGCTTGGGGGCAGCGACGCTCCCCCCACTGAGGTAACTTGTATCACAATGCGTATTTCCCTTTCCAATTGCATATTTGCTTTCCAATTGCATCCTATAAAAAATGAAAACAACATAAAAATTTGAAAAATAGAAAATACCAAAAAGATAGGATAGGTTTGAGTCATGCTAGGTAAGACAAGCTAGTTCTCTTTGTTGAAATGATGAATAGTTGCTCTGTTTTATATCTCTGATATATGGGTTCTTGGTAAATACTCTCTTAAAGGTTAAATATGAGTAGCCAACAATTATCCGGGAACCTGAGGTAAATGGGATGCACTTGTTGATCTAAGTCTAGGTTGTCGCGAGATATAAGATAGTAAATATGAGTTGCTATGATCCTGATACTATTTTGGCTTGAATTCCGGATGTTGAAAGTTCCTCATTTGATATAAATTCCTACCAGAGCCAAAAATGTGTTATCATGATTAAACCATATACATTTTGGTTACTTGACATTCCATTGAACTTTGTCAAACTCTTGTGACTTGTGCAGATACCTCTCATGCTCTATGATCAAGATCATACACCCACTTTTATGCATATGCTAAACTCCTACATTGGGAGCTAAGCAATATTCCATTCCATATCCATATTTCCACCAAAATAAATTCTCCATGATTTCATGTGCTTTCTTCTCCCGAAAAGGAAAATCCTTTTGAAAAAAAAAGAAAAAAAAGAGGAGGGAAAGGCATGGTTATGAAAAAAAAAAGTTATGCTCCATCAAGCATGTGCATGATATTGAAAAAAAGAGAGAGAGAAATGTAGCCATGCCCTCTCCTAATAAATAAAAGAAGGATTTTTGAGAGAAGAAAGAAAGCACAAAGGAGAAGCATTTTGTTTTTTTTCTTCCTCATATACCATTTCCACTATATACCACACACACATTATGCACGATCTTGATCTTGAGTATGTTTAGTTATCTGCTTTAGTCTAAGTTTTTGACTTAGTAACAAATGTGAATGCAAGTATGCCATGTTTGATCCCTACCAAGCTCCACATATCAAAACCATAGAGTAGGAATCAAAAAGGCATCTTTTGGTGAGGAATTCAAAATGATACACTTAGAGAGACTGAGTGAATCATTTGAGGAACTTGGTTTTCTTTTCCAAAATCATTTGAAAACTTCCGGAACAAGAGTTGAATAAAGATCGGGTGATTGGTGCTCTAATTGCTGTTCTGTCTTTCAACCGCCCAAGGCAAGGAGAAGCAGTGTCTCGTGGGAATCAGGGGTAAGGGTAAGCCACCGTGCCAAAGATTATTTAATCTGAGAGAGAGTACATATACCTTGCACCTGTATTTTTGAGATACGCAGCATAGTAGCAACTCCTGATCAACAACCAAGTCTTTGTTTCCTTTCGTCCTTCACTCGGGACGAGCAAAGGTTCAAGCTTGGGGGGTTTTGTTGACGGTCGTTATCGATCAGTTTCGACCGTCAATATTACTAAAACAGGAGAGAACTAGTGATGCTTGCAATGCATATGTTTGTTAGAATAATAATATTCCACTAGTATTAGGTCTACTAACCTTTTGCAGAGAATGACAATAAAGTGGAGGAAAATCGACATCAACACAAATGATAAATCAATCGGACGATGTCGAGAACCAGACTTATGTACGAATGGGACAAGAACTCAGAATTGACACAATGAATTGGACCAAAATTCACAAGTCTGCGGAGTGAAGCAATAGAGGAAGTCGTCAGCCGAAGATGGGCTGGTTTGGGCCAGCCCATGGTTCGGCCGAACCAGGGGGTTCGGCCGAACCCCCATCTCTCTCATTCCTTTCAAGTTTAGTTTAGTAGTATCTAGCAGGTGGAATAGAATTAGAATAGGAATCAGTAGTCCGGAAGTCTTCGGAAGAGTTCGGGTATGGCTCTAGTAGCTTTCCTTTCCTCTTTTGTAAGCTTTGTACTTTTATTAGAATACTCTTCTAAATACATTTATGGTATTGAAATACTTTCCGAGTATATGAGTACCTACTTTACATTATGTTCTGGTTATACTGAATATACGGCTAGCTTATCTAGGAGATGCTTTGGTGCGGGTATAGTGTTTGCTTATGCAATTACTCTATGTCATGACGATGATATTAGAGTAGTATCTGGTAGTTTAGATGTGGTGTCTAGAATACGGGATATCATTATTTGGGGTTATATATTGCGGATGAGAGGTGGGCCGCTAATGGTGACAGCTCAGTACGGGTATTCCTCCGCGTCTATATATAATCCTAAGTTAATTTCCTGGGGAGGGTATTCCTCTGAATTTAGCCCCGGTTAGTTGGTCATGACGGGCTGTCGTAAGGAACTCGGCAGTCAAGGGTGGCTTCTCGAAGTACCAGGAGGGCATCGGATAGAGAGTATTAGCTAGTATACCAGTTAACTAGAATGTATGTATACTATGTATATTAGAAGTATAGGAATAGATTCTCTTTCTCTTTTCTTTCCACCTAGCTTAGATTAATTATTATGAGGATGAGTAGTAATGCTTGTGTGTCACTCTACCCTTGGATTATCTTAACCCCTGCTTAGAATATGATTATCACAAGTAATATATAAGTTATTAGTTGAGTTCTCTCTACATGATCTTCCCACGGGATAAAATAAATACGATACCCTTGGAATACTCTCGGGTGAAATGCTACAATGCTATATCCGTGCGCTTGCGGATGAACTCTGTAATCATAATATACCAGAAGTGTTTCTGCGCCATTGCTGGGAATTATATTTCTAGTAATGTCGTTAAGAAATACCAACATAGGCGTTGTGAAGCATGCGGTGCTCACCATTCTTGCAGGCGAACAGGATGGTGCCGCGCCCTCCGATGCGGACAAGCGAGCAATCCCCGAGTCGGACATTGCCGGTGACGTTGGTGTCGAGCCGGTCATGTGGTTCTTCGCGTCGGTGTCGAGGATCTAGCGCTTGTTGTCGTGGTCGGTGGCGTCGTCCAGCGCGGCGATCACCTTCTGCTCCACAAACTCGACGACGTCTGGGCGAGGCCGCAGTGCGGGCGGCGACGGTGTCGCGCACGGCGCGCCCGTCTCCTCCACCACATCAATGCAGCCGCTCGTCATGAGCATGAGCGTGGGCTCATCCTCCTCCTGGGCCACGTGCGCTCGCTCCTGCTTTGGCTTGCTCCTGCAATCTTTGGCCCAGTGGCCAAGTTTGCCACAATTACGGCACTTGTCCTTCTTGCGCACCGGGCTAGCGTTATCGCCACCACCACTGCCATTGCACCCTTGCCCGCCGCGGCGCTTGCCACGGGTGTTGCCTCCGCCATTGCCCTTCTTCGCCTCCTGTTCCTTTTTCTTGTGACGTTCAAGCCACTCTTCTTCGGTGAGATAGAGCTTGCTGCTGCCACCTGGTGAGGATGAGGATGACGACTGGCCAGAGTCCTCAGCCGCCTTGAGGCGTCCAGTGACCTCCTCCAGGGACAAAGTGGAGATGTCGAGCAATGTTTCAATGGAAAGAGCGAGTTGTGAGAACCTGGGCCGAGCGACACAAAGGTACTTCTCGACAACCTTGTCGTCCAGCTCAGGGTCGCCCAACGTGGACAGCTGCGTGACGATGGTGTTGAGCCGCATCGCGAAGTCCTCGACCGACTCCCTGTCGCGGAACGCGAGAGCCTCGTACTCGGAGCGCAGCTTCTGTGCACTCGGCTTGCCTACGCGCATGGTCTTGATGCAGTCCCACGCCGCCTTCGCCGTCTCCTTGGTCGCCAGCGTCGAGATCATCTCGACGGGGACGGCGCTGCAAATGGCGTCCAACGCCATTCGATCTTCATGGAGCTCCACCGCGACCCCTCCCGGATCGATGGTGCCCCACAAGTAGTCAAGCATCGAGCTTGCAGCTTGATCTTCATCAGTAAAGACCACTCGTTGTAGTTTGTCTTCGTGAGCATGGGGTAGTTCGCCGCGCCTCCCGCCTCCTTGACCACGCGGTGAATCACCAACCCGCAGTCGTTCCTGCCGCTGCCCGAGGCGTGGCCACCGGAACTTCCTAGAGTGCGCTTCGTCGGGGACGACGAGCGACGGCGAGGCATGAGTGCAACTTCAAGAGCACGATCATGCGTTCAAGCCCTAAATCTTGCTCTGATACCAATTGTCAGGAAATCCCAACGAATCAGCGAGCGGGCGAGAACGAACACCGGACGAACACAACGCACGCGACACTGTAGATAATCTGAAAATGAGCAGAGACACACGAGAGTTGGCGCTGCGTAAAACTTCCTGCAGCTTTTCTGTTTTCTTCTCCTTATTTATAGCAAAACGAAGATGCAAGAAAGGAAAAATCCAGCTATGGAACCGGCCCACGCCGCGGATCGCTCGCGTCCATCCCCACGAGTTCGCGACGTGCGCATGCCCCCGCTGATCTCGGCCACGCGCGGCTATTCCAACGCCATGACCCCTACACGCGCGGCGTCCACAAACCGGAGCTCACGCGCATGCAATGCAACAGAAAAACGGAAAAATGCAAAGCGTAAAACGCACAAGGTTTATCTCTAACATGATCTGCAACCATATCAGCTTCCTCTCAATTTGGTCAAATGAATTATAACAATAATAGAAACTGTAACATTTTGTGTTGGAACATCAGGGGTATAAATTCAGCTCAAAAATGGCTGGCCCTCTCTGAAAAGATCTCAGAATCTGCATGCTCAATAATCTGCCTGCAAGAAACAAAACGAGAACATTTTGACCATTCATACATCAGAAAATTCTGCCCTAGAAGATTTGATAAATTCATCTTTCATCCATCTAATGGAAGTTCAGGGGGAATAATTATTATCTGGAACAGCAGCATTTTAACTGGATCCTTGATTGAAAATCTGCCTTATGCCATCACGGTCCAGTTTGTTTGAAACTCCTCTCTGCATGAAACCTAGTTTTTATCTAATATTTATGGCCCTTGTGCTGGGGAATTGAGAGATGAGTTTGTCACCTGGCTAAATAACATTGAAATGGACATAGATCAGAACTGGATTCTAATGGGAGATTTCAATTTCATTCGTTCAGTGCAAAATAGAAATTTACCTGGTGGGGACATGAATGAAATTCTCATTTTCAATGAAATCATTAGTAACATTGGTTTAATTGAGATCCCCCTAAAAGGAGTGTCTTACACCTGGAGTAATATGCAAGATCAGCCCCTGTTACAGCAACTTGACTGGGTCTTTACCTCCCCTGCTTGGAGTCTGAAATTTCCCCATACTTCTGTCACAGCTCTGGCAAAATATATCTCAGATCATGCCCCATGTAATATCTCTATTGAAACCTCTGTTCCCAAATCTAAAATTTTTAGATTTGAAAACTACTGGATAAACATGCCGGGTTTTTTGGATGTAGTCACATATTTCTGGAACATTCCTGTTAGAGGAAATAATAAAGCTATCTGTCTGAATGGAAAGATGAAAAATGTAAGAAGAGGCCTCAAAATCTGGAGCAAGAGACTATCTAACCTGCACTCACTTATTTCAAACTGCAATGAACTTCTACTAATCTTGGACAATATTGAGGAGCAAAGAGCTGGCCATTCAGGAATGGAATTACAGAGCCATCCTAAAAGATCATATTCTTGAACTACTGAAATATAAGAATGAATTCTGGAAAAAGAGATACACAATCAGATGGGTTAAGTTTGGGGATGAAAACCCAAAGTACTTTCAAGCTGCAGCTACAGACAGACATAGGTGAAACAAAATTTCACATTTAAAGGTGGATGACAGAATAGTTTCTTCCCATGAAGAAAAGGCTCAAGTGCTGCTAAATACCTTCGAAGACAGAATGGGCACCTCTAAGCCCATTCACTTTGTTTTTGACCTAAATCAACTAATACAGCAAGTCCCTGATTTGAATCTCATGTCTGCTATCCCAACCAGAGATGAAATGGACCAAGTCATTAAACACATGCCAACAGACAGAGCTCCAGGACCAGATGGTTTCAACGGGTTATTCCTCCAGAAATGCTGGCACATAATTTCTGAAGATTTCTATGCTCTGGCAGACCACTTTTTCAGTAATCGAACATCAATACAAAACTTAAACAATTCTTTCATCACTCTAGTCCCAAAGAAGCCCAGCCCAGAAAGCCCTAATGACTACAGACCAATTGCCTTGCAAAACTCTGCTTTGAAATTCACCTCCAAGATTATGGCTAACAGATTGCATACAGTTATTCTGAACCTGATTCATGAAAATCAATATGGGTTTATTAAGGGTCGAACAATTCAGGACTGTGTGGCTTGGAGTTTTGAATACATCCACCAGTGCCATCAGAGCAAGAAAGAAATTATAATTATAAAAATAGACTTTGAGAAGGCTTTTGATCTAGTAGAACTTGAAGCTATCCTAAAAATCCTTCAAGCAAAAGGTTTTGATCAAACTTGGTTATCTTGGACCAAAGAAATTCTCTCCACTGCATCCACCTCAATCCTACTCAATGGAGTACCTGGTAGAGAGTTCACCTGTAAAAGAGGAGTAAGACAAGGAGATCCTCTATCCCCATTACTTTTTGTGTTGGCAGCAGATCTCCTTCAATCCATCATCAATAAAGCAAAGGAACTTGGTGTCATCTCTCCTCCTATCACAACACATTCCAACTCCTACCCAATAATCCAGTATGCCGACGACACCTTGATAATCATGCCTGCCAGACGAAGAGAAGTTTTATGTCTCAAAGCTCTTCTTCAATCCTTCTCTGTCTGCATAGGCCTCAGGATAAACTATCACAAGTCATGTATGCTGCCCATAAATGTGGATGAGAATAATATGGAAATTCTAGCTGGCACCTTTGGATGCTCTGTAGGCTCAATGCCTTTTACATATCTGGGATTACCAATGGGCATTAACAAGCCAAGAATCATTGATTTTGCACCTTTAGTAGACAGAATCGAAAGAAGATTACCATCCACTTCAGTATATCTCAATCAGGGACAAAGATTGACTTTGGTCAACTCAGTATTGTCAGCTCTCCCAACCTACTATATGTGCACCCTAAAACTCCCAAAAAAGATCATTCAGCATATTGACAGAGCAAGACGACACTGGCAGCCTGGGATCTGGTATGTAAGCCTAAAAATAAGGGTGGGTTGGGAATTCTGAATTTAGAAGTGCAGAATATTGCTCTCCTCATCAAACATCTTGACAGATTTTTTAATTGCAAAGATCTACCATGGGTAAAGTTAATTCGGAACAAATATTATGCTGACTCAGACAAACCACCCCATTAACATAAGGAAAAAGGGTCATTTTGGTGGAAGGACATTTTTAGGCTCATCCCTATTTTCAGAGCAATCACAACTGTAGCTATTGGATTGGAAACACAACCCTTATATGGAAAGACAATTGGAATGGTCAAATTCTGCAAGACACTCTCAGTCTCCTTTTTTCTTATCCATGACAGGAGGACATATCTTTCAGGAATTTCAACCTCTCATCAAGCAATATTGAACAACTTTTCCACATCCCTATCCCAGAGCAAGCTATTAGTCAATGGCATGAGTTAACAAATCACATCGCCCTTGCTAATCCATCTGAAGAAGCTGATCAATGGAATTACATATGGTCTCCAAACATATACCAACCCAAACGACTGTATGACCTCTTTTTTGCTCATATTCAGCCAGATATCCCTCTTACCCTTGTTTGGAAAAGTAAATACACTATGAAGATAAAGGTTTTCCTGTGGCTACTTCTGATGGATCGACTAAATACGAAAGAACTCTTACAAACAAAGCGATTTAACACTCAAAGGGGAACCATATGCAATATCTGCAATTCGGCAACCACAGAAGACTACACCCATTTGTTTTTCTCCTGCCATTTTGCTCAGCAATGTTGGAACCATCTTGGTATAACATGGAACCTGAATATGGAATTCATGAGCATGATAATGACAGCACAACGACAATTTCCACACCCCTTTTTAATGGAAATTCTTAGAATTGGATGTTGGAACTTATGGGCTAGAAGAAATGATCTCATATTCAACGGAGTACCCATCAGTTTCAAGAGGAATTTACTTGGCATGTGCATAGAGTAAAGACTTTAATCAAACCAAGTTGGCAATCATGGATACAATCTATTAGCTAAAAATATTCTTTCTCTTTCTGCTGTTTTTATTTCCCCCTTACTATCTCTCTCCTGTACATATTTTATTTTAATATATCACAGTAGGAGCCTCTCCTGCTGTTTAACCGTTAAAAAAAAGTAACATATAAATTATTAGTATGGTTCTCTCTACTATGATCTTTCCACGGGATTAAATAAATACGATACCCTTGGAATACTCTCGGGTGAAATGCTACAATGGTATATCCGTGTACTTGCGGATGAACTATGTAACCATAATATACCAGGAGTATTTCTGCGCCATTGCTGGGAATTATATTTCTAGTAATGTCGTTATGAAATACCAACATATCCCAAAGTAGGATTGAGGTGGGTGTAGTGGTGACAAACAATATATAGTGGTTTCTTTAGTGTTTAGCTAACATTAAAGTAGTTATCAAACTGCATAGGCATGGTATTTCTGATGGTGTGCATGCCGCGTTGACGGGTTTGGAGTCGTTCCTCGCTCCAACCCATATTTGAGACCATCTTCTCAATCAAGCCATTGGTATCTCTGACCGTCTTTGAGAAGAGTGCTCCTCCAGCAGCAGCGCCCAGGTGATCCTGGGACGAGAGGATTAATCCGTTGAAGAAATTCTGCAGGATGAGCCACTCGTCCATCCCATGATGAGGACGGGTGGTGACGTACTCCTGCAACCTTTCCCAAGCTTCAGGAATGGTTTCATCCCTCGTATGCTAAAAGCTGGATATTCTCCCACGAAGAGCGTTGGTCTTGCCCATCGGGAAGAATTTTGAGAGGATTACCGTTGAGCACTTATTCCGGGTATTCACCATCGCACGGTTGGCGTAGAACCACTGTTTTGCTCTTCCGAGGAGGGAAAACGGAAACAGTCAGAGCCTGATAGTATCTAGACTGACTCCGTGCTACAGATATCCAGGAATTTGTGCAGATCAGCACTTGCATCCTCGTTAGGCTTGCCACAGAACGGCTAGCCTGCGCCATGTTGGTTAGGCTGGTTTTCAGATAAAAAGTCACCATCTCCATGCCGACTCGGGGTCCAACGGGCACTTTGTCAGTGGAGAGATCAGCGAACTCGCGAAGTGTCTTCTCAGCCGTATCGTTAAGTGTTGATGATGCTGGTATGCTGATCCGGTTGCTGATAAAGTCACTTGAGGAGAGATGACTCTAGGTCTGGCTCTTCTCAGGAGTGATTTTGGATTCTCTTTGAAATTGATCAGCAAATCCAAACCAATCATGCACTACCCTGTTCTCAAATAAAAGAGAAAACAAACAACGGTTGCCTACAAAGGACAGTGATCATATAGAGGTAATATATAAAATTATTAGCATATAGTAAACTCTTAATCATTTATCTTCCCTAGCAACGGTGCTAGAAATGCTTGTTGGTATTTCTTAGCGACACTACTGGAAATATAATTCCCAGCAATAGCACTAGAAATAATCCTGGTATATTATGGTTCAGATGTAATCCGCAAGCGCACGGATATACCATTGTAGCATTTCACCCGGGAGTATACCAAGGTATCGTATTTATTTTATCCTAATGGAAGATATAATAAGAGAGTACTATGCTAACAATTCATATATTACTTATATACATCAAAGTCTATGCAAGGGTTAATTCAGTTCAAAGGGTAGGTTGACACACAGAAGAAAGAACTATGAACTACTCTCTCTCTAAATATAATCTAGGCTAAGCGGAGAAAGAACAGGAAAAGTATCATTGTTGTACTTCTAGTATACATACATCTTTAGCCTCCTAGTAGACAGTCATGCAACCAATACCCCATACCCAATGTCCTCCTGGTGTTTCGAGAGACCACCCCTGGTTCCGAGTTCCTTACGATAACCTGTCATGGCCATCCAACCGGGGTTAAATACGGAGGAGTGCCCTCCCCAGGAAATTGCACTTAGGATAATATACACATGCAGAGGAACACCCGTACTGAACTGTCACCATCAGCGGCCAGCCTCTGAACCACTGTATATTAGCCCAATTAATGGTATCTAATAATCTAAGCACCGCGCTTACATTACTAGATACTACTCTACATCCTTGCAACCGACATAGAGCAACCGAATACGAGGACACTAAAACCACACCAATACACTTATCTTGAAAGCTAGTTACATGACTATATTGATTCAAGTATAAAGTAAAGTCGGTACTCAAATAATATGAATGGAATAAAATACCGAAAATGTATAAAGAAGAATATTCTATTAATTCAATAAGTCTTACAAAAGAAGAGAGGAAAGCTACTAGAGCCATACCCAAAATATCCTAAAGACTTGAGGACTATGAAGACTATTCTATTTCCTACTCCACTAGCACTAGAACTACTAAACTAAACTTGAGAGAGCTCTTGATCTTCTTCTTGAGGTGTGTGTGAGAATGAATGAGAGGAGGGGTATTTATAGGCCATGAGGTGCCTTGGGAGTGTGGAGATGCTCCAAGCATTCTAGGAGCATCTTTGCTCTCCTCATGACAAGTGGCATGATGAAGCATTCAAAGAGCATCTTTCACCCTCCTTGTGCCATGTGTCCATGCTTATGACGGTTTCCACCGGTAGAAACGGCCACAACCGTCATTAGGAAACAGGTACTACCGACCTCGGCTTGGGCCTGGGCTGATTGGGCTTAGCCATGGTTTGGCCGAACCCTGGTCAGCTCCCCTGGCGCTCATTTTTTTCTGCTAGACTGACAGGTGGGTCCCTCTGACGGTGACATCCATTTTGGGCCAAATTCAGATATATATATATAAATTGGACCTTTGGGCCTCCTAATGGATTTGCAGGTTACCGGTAGACTTTCGACCGATTGATCGATATGTTTCCACCGTCTTTCACTTCACTTTGGTAGCTTCTCCTGCATTGGATAGTTTGCCAAGCACATAGTGGAATAGAATATTTTATTTGCGAAATAATGCATTGCAAGCATAGTTAGTCTTCATATATTGGGTAATATTGACGGTCGAAACTGGTCGATAACGACCGTCAACACCCGTCACACATCGGGCCCAACAATCTCCCCCGTCACATCAACCCATGTGACCCCGAAGACTTGTTACATGGCCTCCCCACCATGTGACCCATGGAAACTATTCCAGGTTCCAAACCTTGGGCTCTGATACCACTTGTTTAAAACTAGCCCCGGAATCAACATCGATAACTAAACGCGGAAGAAAACGCCATAGGAGATCCAAACATGATGACGACACTGAGACACGATATTTGGTAACGGAGTTCAGCCGTAGGCTACATCTCCGGGGCACTGATTACGGGCGCTCCTCACCGATCTAGCATATACAGTGTATCAGAGTTACAACGACTCACGGCCAAACACCGCCGGTAGCCGCTCCCTGTCGCTATGCTAAGTCGCCATTCGGTTACAACAGGCATGCCCCTCTATTTATGAGATATCATAGGATAGAGTCCAACTCATACTTTGGTCCTAATATATATCACAACTCCAAGTCCTAAACTGTAACCGACTACGTACACATATTCGACACTGTCTCTCACTAGTAAATCCTCTCTACCCTTAGCCAATCTTAGCTTCGTGTCGTTAGACAAACCTGGTGAAGAGCCGACACACACGTTCCCTGTGGAAATCGATACCTTGGAATACTCCCGGGTGAAGTAATACATCGGTATTTTCCGTGCGCTTGCGGATTTTATCTGAGTTTAAGAAATACCAACACACACGCATGAATGTTCTCCACACGAAGGGAAAGGGGACATATGAGTTTCCTCGCTCAATATGTGTTCGATGGTAATGAGTTAGGGTTCGAAAGCATGATCTTCAAATGTTTAAGAAGACTGTCGAAGCTACTATCAAACCATCCAAATATCACCTTCAACCTCATAAGTTCAAGAACTTACCATAATATTAGGAACTCACTATCACGGCCCTTTGACTTATCATTCAAAACATCCTTCGCTGCCTTCTTCAAAGCTTTAAAATTATCTAAACCTCTAGCCGACCCAACTAGCACCTCCAGATCTGCATGGCATACCATTTTCTCTAGATCAATATTGTCTTCACCACAACCATCCATGTAATCCATGTCTTTAACATCCGGCCGATCTTTTTTTTCATCGGGTCAATCTTCGTCATGTTCGCCAAGATGTGTCCATATAACGTAGTTATCCATAAATCCACGACTCACTAAGTGCTCCATTACTGTTGTAAGATATGCCCATAACATTTCATTCTTACAGTTAGGACATGGACAATATATCCACCTCTTATTGTTTTTCTCAGCATGCGCCTTAACAATATCAATAAATTTAGATACTTCTTCATATATGGCGGCAAATACCTTGGCGAATGATACATCCATTAGAGCATGTCCATATCTCTGCAATAATTACAATTATAACTATATTAGTGTCGTAGGCTCTCCGGACCTTCTATTATAATTAAGAGATGAAATGAATAATTCAAGTCATCAAACAAGCATAATGAAATATCCGACGCCTCGAGAGAGGAATATTGGAGACATTGCTGGGCCTTTAGCCTGTCAGTCAACTTCAGCCTGAGATGTGCCAGTCAAACCACTCGAAGGCGGCGACCAGATGTGTTACACATTCAGGAGACTTGACAAAAATGGCTAAAGATCTACAACATCTCAAATATTCTTAACTCATACTCATGTAAATCTAGTTCCTAGGATGTGCACTAGATTCACACTTTCATCTCAAGCATGGTTATACATAGCAAACACAAATAAGATGAAAGCGATTATAAACTACATCTACTTTAGTTACATTGGCCGACCGGCCAAATAAATAATAGAACAGCGGAAGCTTGTCTACCCAATCCAGAAGCAAACCGACTAGGGGTTTACCCCCATTAAGTTCAAGACCTAGAAGAAGCGGTCGAATACCCGCATCACTCAAAGACTAAATCTAAAACCTGCAAGCAAAAGGTTAATTCAACAACAAGAGTTAGCACATTATTAGAAATAATGTACTGGCAAGCACCAAGACAAACCTAACACTCTACTTGCAAGGCATATAATCAAGGAAGGCATAATATGGTTCTTTTTAGCATAAAGCAAGTTTTATTTGCATAAAACAATTTCAAATCAGATTTGCTTTCAAATAAATTTCAGCAAGCTAGTATTTTAGCATATGGGCATCAAAGTAGATATTAATCATGTGTAAATATGCACCTCATTGCCATCCATGGCAGCAAGGAGATCATTCTCAAATCTCATCACAATTTGAAGGTAAATTTCAGCATTTAGAAGAATAAACACAAGTCTATATTCAATAGATATCCACACGCCGCTCATGACCGCGAGCACGGCTAATCGACTAGTTTTTATTCTGCAGAGTTTGTACACTTTACCCACATGATGCGAAATAATAATCATGCAAGAGCATGGCACGCGATACATAAGTACCCGATTTATTACCCACAACAAAGCTTTTCCAAAATTCATGATTTAGCCTTACACCAGCATGATACGTGTTACTCCATCCTAAGCCATACTCGATATATGACCTAGAACCGTTAAGTCGCGGGCCCACGCCTTAAACTTAACACTGTGGTGGCGGACACAACGGGAACCCGCCACGTGGCACAATAACATTGTATTGGACACGCTTAGTCACTTAAACTACCACGTCGGGGTAAATAGGAAGCTCCTCTGAATTATACGAACTCATACACACGGGCCTACCAGAATGTAAGGCTAAACCATAAATAATTTACTAAGCTTGGGCTATCCCATACTAGCACATGTGGTTGTACTGTATACGAAATGAACTGACATTGAGTGAAGTCCTTAGGTCGGTTTGGGCACACACTCCCCCTATCGGTACACAACTAATCACCATATGTGTACCACATGAGGCCCAAACCTAAAATCCATGTTTTCCATCATTTTATTTATCAAATACTTCATTTATTCATCTCTGTCCAGAATTTTAATAAAATCATTTTTCATGTTAATATGAGCCCAAGTGATAAGTAAAACAATTCTAAGCATGGCTAAGCAATATAATAAACTAGTGACAATGTAACTCATATTCCAAGTAGTATTACGATATGATTCCTAAGGTTAGGAATGAGGGATATGGATATATGTGGGGTTAAGTTAATAATGCAAATAATAGGAATTTGTCTAACAAGTTTAACAAAATTTTAATTTATTAGTGTACAATCGACATGCAAGATTTGCAAACATTTTCAATAACCTCCAAAACATAGGTTCAAAGTGATCAAAGAGAGGGAGGTTGGACTTGCCTTGCAACTGGAAAATGTCAGCACCTAATTCACTTCTTCACCGTTTAAGCAATCATCTATACAAAGTACACGTTATGCAATTAAACACCGAAATATGCGAAAAATCCAAAATGCTCTAAAATGCTTGATTTGTGCACAATGGATAGGTACTGGTCTAATATGAATTTAGGTGAAAGAATTTCTATTTTATCTCTTTTTATTTGAGAGTTATGAATTTTAGAAGTTTGCTCGGTATAGGGTAGTATTTACTTAGGTACTATTGTGATATGCTGTTGTAAGGTGATTCTTATTATGTTTATGTTTGCTGAGGTGAAGATATGTGTTTTCTAAGACTAACACATTTGGTTTCATAATTTTTAGAGTTAATATGAATTCTTTATGTATTTTACAAGTTTTAACGTGTTCTAGGCATATAGGCATAAAGTCTCTATGTGCACATGGCTTTGGAGATTTAGGTCCAGAACTTGCTCTAACTTGCTAGTGTTGTATAAAATGAGTATTTTAGTTAACTAATATAATCTTAGTTCATAATTTTAGAGTTTATATTATTTTACTACACATTTTATAAATAGGGATGTTCTATGTTAATTACTTAACCTATCAACTTAAGATTGTTGCATGAGCTAAGTTCATCTAAGTTTTGGTAGATGGGGATGGAACTATGGCTCCACTGGTCCTAACAAGTTTTATTTGGATTTATTTGGAGCTACCATGCATATATATACTTATTCATATGTATTGTTTAACCACTATTATGTGTTTAGTACCTATTCTACCAAATTAAGGTTTAGAGTTAAGGTCTGTACAGAGGGTGCTATAATTCACTCTACTAGGTTGAAGTATATTACTTGCTGGTTCTATAGAAATTTGGTTCACTTCATTTAGACTATAAATGAATTTTCTACAAATTTTACAATTTAAGGTATGCTCCATGTTGCTTATTCCTTAGATAAATGCTTAGGGGTTTTTATTATACTGTAAGTATGTCTTTTTATTTTATAACATTGAAGTGCACAACTCTATGATTCTACAGAACTTGAGTTTACTCAAAAAGGATATAAGATGAATTTTATATAAACTTCTAAAATTCAGCTTATGCAAAACTAGTTATTTTAAAGATAATTTTTAGAGGCATTTGATGTAAAGTATGTATATGTTTTATTTTACTTTGTTTTTAGAGAACATGTTGGTGGATCTGTAGAAACTAAGTTTGCTCTAAAATGAGTTGAAATGAATTTTGTATGCATTTTATAAGTTTGTATATGCTTTATGTATGATTTATCTTAGACCAATTTTAGAGGCTACATTTGTACTGTGAGTGCAAGTTTTTATGCAATAACACTAAAGTTCATGATTCGATGAGTTAACAGTAATTTGTATTACTGTAAAACGAGTTGTTTTCAATTTGTTAAGGATTTCACAAGTTTACATGATTTACTGATGAAAATATAAAGCTTTAGGCATTTCATTTAGATTTTTCCAGAATTTAAATAGATTGGGTCCACAGGTCAGTCTCAGGCCAATATGCAAAAGTGGCCCCTAGTGTTTCAGGAAATCATCCCGCAGTCCTGTGACTGTTCTCTGTGTGAGGTAGGTTTTACAAACTAGTACCTAGAGTTTTGATTCTTCTCAATAGAGGTCCTTGGATTGAGCTGACACAGAGCTAGCCATGGCTGAGCTCGTTCTCGAGCTCGCCGGTGGCAAACGGCGGCAGATCTCGGCGTGCAACCTAAGGATAAAATGTAAAGGGGTTCAAGGCGAGGCTATAGGTGGTATTCTTGCAAGCATTGGTCATCAGAATTAATGGCGACGGTGGTGCGAGCGGCGGTGGTTCTCGGGTGACGGTGCATGTGGAGCTAGAGCATTGATCTAGATGTTTAGCTACATGCATGTGCCTCTATGGGATCCTAGGATGCTTACCGAGCATCCAAAGAAACTTGGCGAGGTCCAGATAGCGATGACCACAAGCAGAACGACTCGGCGGCGGCAAGAACATCCGGGGTGAATGGCGACGGCTCAATCGGCTCCAAGAACTATCATGCATGTGTGTCCATGAGGTTATTGAGGCCAGAGAGATGGTGTGTGCGCGAGTAATCGAATAATGGCTCACCGGAGGAGGCGGAATCCACAATGGCGACGGCGACCAGAGGTGAAGAAGACGGTGGCCGATCTCCGCACTTGCTGCGCCATTGCCTGGGATTTCTTGAGGGGCTTTGAGGAGGACTTCAAGGAGAAGATTTTGGCGCGACGGCTCGGCTTGGCTTGGTCTACAGCGGTCGGAACGACGACAAGAACCCGACGGCGGCACTCGGTGCGCGCTCCGGAGCAACGATGGCGAGGTCCACATTCCCGACGATCCGCTGCACCAATGGGATGAAACTTAGAGGAATGAAATAGGCTTGGAGAGGTGATAATGGAACGCAAGTGGAAAGGCGATGACCGTGGCTCAATGGCGCCGGCGACGGCCGTCGTCTTCAGGGCCGACGGCAAGGATGACGGCGGCGGAGGCGAGGCGATCCCTCTCTCTCGATTTGGTCTACACAGAAGTGGTAATGGAGATGAGGCGATGCAACTGGGAAGAGTTGAAAGTGAGCTCGGCGTTTTGAGGACGGCGACACGTCGTGTACACGCATCGGCCACGCCCAGAACGCCTCTCCTCCCTCTCTCACGCCTGCTGGTCGGTTAAAGGAGTTGGACAGGGAGAGGGCAAGCCCAAGTGGCTGCCAAGCGCGCCTAGGTCGTGGTAAACTAGGTGGAAGAGAGAGGTGTGGGTAGAAACATGGGTGAGTTTGGTTTTTGGACGAATTTCCGGAATTATTTTCCTCCTCTAACTTTGTAGCTTCATAACTTAATGTGTGGACCAGATTAACTAGTGTTGATTTTACTGGAGGTAGATGATTATACCTAGATTTCATTTTCTTTGGTTGCACTTAAAAATTATCGATAGATTACTCACAGAAATTAGAAGAAGAGGGGGCTCTTTGGAAAATAGTTTGGATTTTAAGGAGACCCAAAAATAGAAGATAAATTCTGGAAAATTATATTTATTTATGATAATTAACCTAGTATTTGAATAAATTATTTCTCCTATACACTTCCATGTAGTTAAATGCACTTTTAGACAAAGTATGGTTTTAGCTGATTAGGAATTATAATTAGTCTATTATTTGACTGGTTTGACTGATTTATTCGAGGTATCAAATTTAGTTATTAAATTATACCAAAATTACAGTGAGTTATATATGTTAAGTGTTGATGGTTTTTATCGATCAGTTTCGACCGTCAATATTACTAAAACAGGAGAGAACTAGTGATGCTTGCAATGCATAAATATGTTAGAATAATAATATTCCACTAGTATTGGGTCTACTAACCTTTTGCAGAGAATGACAATAAAATGAAGGAGAATCGTCATCAACTTAAACGATAAATCAATCGGACGATGTCGAAGACCAGACTTATGTATGAATGGGCCAAGAACTCAGAATTGACACGACGAATCAGGCCAAAATTCACAAGTCTACGAAGTGAAGCAGCAGAGGAGGCCACCAGCCAAAATGTGGGCTGGTTGGGCAGGCCCCAGGTTCGGCCGAACCTGGTGGTTAGGCCAAACCTCCCGTGAAGCCGATGGATGCAGGGTTTTGAGGGAACGGTGGAGATTCACTCCCTTTGGCAGTTGGAGAGTATTACCGACTTTTCCAACCACCATAACCATCATTACCTGCCTATTTAAGGAGTTCACTCTCTTCACTTCAACACACACCTCAAGCAAGAGCTCTCTCATTCCTCTCAAGTTTAGTTTAGTAGTATCTAGCTGGTAGAATAGAATTAGAATAAGAATCAGGAGTCCAGAAGCCTTCGGAAGAGTTAGGGTATGGCTCTAGTAGCTTTCCTTTCCTCTTTCGTAAGCTTTGTACTTCTATTAGAATACTCTTCTAAATACATTTCTGGTATTGAAATACTTTCCGAGTATATGAGTACCTACTTTACATTATGTTCTGGTTGTACTGAATATACGACTAGCTTATCTGGGAGATGCTTTGGTGCGGGTATAGTGTTTGCTTATGCAATTACTCTATGTCATGACGATGATATTAGAGTAGTATCTGGTAGTTTAGACGTGGTGTCTAGATTACGGGATATCATTATTTGGGGTTATATATTGCGGATGAGAGGTGAGCCGCTGATGGTGACACCTCAGTACGGGTATTCCTCCGCGCCTATATATAATCCTAAGTTAATTTCCAGGGGAGGGTATTCCTCCGTATTTAGCCCCGGTTGGATGGTCATGACGGGCTGTCGTAAGGAACTCGGCAGTCAGGGTGGCTTCTCGAAGTACCAGGAGGGCATCGGATAGAGGGTATTAGCTAGTATACCAGTTAACTAGAATGTATGTATACTATGTATGTTAGAGGTATAGGAATAGATTCTCTTTCTTTTTTTCTTTTCACCTAGCTTAGATTAATTATTATGAGGATGAGTAGTAATGCTTGTGTGTCACTCTACCCTTGGATTATCTTAACCCTAGCTTAGAATATGATTATTACAAGTAATATATAAGTTATTAGTTGAGTTCTCTCTACATGATCTTCCCACGGGATGAAATAAATACGATACCCTTGGAATACTCTCAGGTGAAATGCTACAATGGTATATCCATACGCTTGCGGATGAACTCTGTAACCATAATATACCAGAAGCATTTCTACGTCATTGTTGGGAATTATATTTCTAGTAATGTCGTTAAGAAATACCAACATTAAGTAGAGCCTACATGAATTTTTCCACGATTTTATCTTGCATGAATTATTTTAGATAATTTGCAACACTTATGTCTTATATGTGTTTCCCTTTCCTAATTCCTAAATGCATGTAAATGTTTATAAAAGTTATATTTGGACTCTCATTAACCTGAGGTGATGTTGATATGTTAGAATTCCATTTTACCTTACACATGTCATAAGCTTCTTACCTATTTATGTATAAGTTTACTTTAGTATTAAATTAAGAGGATGCTTATAAAGGTAATTAAGGTGGAATATTTTCTATATAAGTTAATTTATTTACTCACTTCCATATTCATGACATGCTTTTAGATGAGTAGCCAAATTAGTTTAGTGAGGCATGACATTAGCCATGTTGATATATTTTAAGGTGTATGGTTCATATTTTAACTTCCTCTAGCTAGCACTAGGCCCTAATGGTTTCGTTGTTTATCTAGATCTTAGTTATTATTCATGAGACCTATTATGAAATGCAAATCGAAAATCCCAATGATGCATATGAAGGACTCAAGTCAAAACATGTCCTATGAGAGTATGCATGCTTACACATAAGTTTACATTTTTGTCCTAGGTTATAAATGAAAAAGTTTTAATTTGCCCTCAAATTTTATTCATGCAAGAGTTAAATCAACTTCACCTAGGTTTTAAAAATGGAAATTTTTGGTTCACAAAAATGAAGAACTTTCCTTTCAACTAGTTTTGATTGAAATTCTTTAATCCTAGAATTTGGGTATGTTACAATTAAAAAAAACTTAAAAACATATATTTGTAACAAGGGATGCTAATCTATGATTTTTTTGTGAACATAGTTTTTTTTTACATTAAATTAGGTAATCAAATTATCACATTAAACTGCTAGATGATGATAGGACCACATGACATCAAAGATTTATCGATAAATAATGGACCTTTAATCTCTCCTAGAGGAAAATATAAAATTTTGTAATTAAATTATCATATTTAACCAACTAGAGGATGGGAGGATCACATGGCATCAAAGAGTATACATAAATTCAACAAACATAGGAAATTAAACACAAATAAAATTATTATTTTTACATGGCATCAAGGAAATTTTTTCTCTGTCCTATCTAGATCTAGCCAAATAGATGAGAGCAAAATACACAATTTTGGGTAATTATATTATATTATTAAATCACTAGAGGATGAGAGAACCACATGGCATCAAGGAGCACACTATTTTGCATGCATAGATCCAACTCAAACATATCAAAGCAAAGTAAAAAAAAAAAGAAACAAACATGGAGCTAGCTTTTCCTACACTATTTTGCATGCATAGATCCATCACAAAAGGGGTTTTAAAATTATTAAAAAAATGTGTAGTAAGAGTGGAAAGGCATAGATCTAACCACTGTAGGAAAACCCTCGAAGATTTGAAGTTCAAAACCTCCCGCTTATATTTTGGTTGCTTTTGGAGAGAGAAAAAGGCTATATAGCCGGATTTTTGCAGGCGGAAGAAATTGGGAGCCTGCGAAGATAGTCCGCCTGGAATAATCGCATGCGGCGCCTTATGTGCGCGTGGTCCGCTTATGTGGTCCGCTTGGCCCCGTGATACTTTTTTTAGGCGGCGCTATGGTTTGGAGGTGTATATCCGTTTGGAAAAATAAAAGACAAACGTTGCTAAAAATCATTTTTCAGTAGTGGTACTGTCTGATCCGATCAGCCTAGCTCAACGCACATTTCACAGACCGAAAATAGTAAATACAAACTAGTATAATATTTTAAAGATGACGAATTAGAGCAAAAGGCAAAACATGGAATTGCATACGAGCTTTGGAAACGCGTATGGTTGTTACAACTTTATATATATACCCACACTGCCCTGCAGCAACGGGGGAAGGAACCCCTAGTAATTAACTATTCGACACTAACAACAACAAAGATTAACACAAAACATCAATCAATCAAATGGAACAAATTAGTGAACTCAGTACAAAATGATAAACGTAAAAGGCCCTCTTCTTCCACGTTAAAAGACTTACACAACAAACGCAGGTCGGATCGTGATAATTAACAAATTTAGACACTGTCAAGAAAATAAAACACAAAATTAGTAAATGAATTTCTGTAAAAGAAGGAAAAACCAAACCCAGGTCCTCCCCAAATCCGTGGACATCCTGATCGAATGACGTGACATCTCATATTCTCATCGATTCAGTCCTTCATGAGTCTCATATCATGCTGGCCAGTGTCATGCAGTTTTGTGCCATCTGGTTGAGCTCTACGTCGATCTTCTCCAAGGGGTTGTTGATCCCGGACTGCTTGAAGGGCCGATCGCACGACTCAAAGTCCTGCACAGCGAGCTGCAGCATGATCTTCGCCGTAGCCTTGTCTCTGAAGGTGATCGCCCGCTCCGCGGCGCCGATGGTGTCCTGGGTGTTCATGTACATGGTGTCGCAGAAGCTCAGCGCCTGCGTCTGCTGAGGCTGTGCGCCGCGGGACACCTTGGTCACGCGCTCCCTCGCATGCGCCGTGCGCTTGGAGAACGCGTCCACCTGCATGTTGAGCACAGCCACGACGTCGATCACCGGGTACTTGGACGCGTGCCGCCCGGCGGTGCTCTTGCACGTGTCTGGGAATGGAGTGCGAGAGCATATGTCAGCCACCGCCGGTGGCACGGCGCCGCCCTTCTTCGCCACAGCGTGCGGGAGGAAGCCAGCTGACAGCAACGCCACCGCGGCGACGAGGAGGACGAGGTGGCCGTGGGCTGGTCCCATGATTTATTCTGTTAGATTACTCGTGGTGGTGGGAGCTATATATATGTGCAGCGGCACAGGAGGCCAAGGTAAGGGTGGTGAGATGCGCAAGGTGGGAGGGACTCTTATAGCATTGCCATCGTCCTCGAAAATGGTGGGTGGCCTCTAATTCTGCAGCACATTATGTCCACTGATTCCCTGTGCTTCTCCACGTTTTTGGGTTGTGCCAATTAACTACTGCCAGGAAATTGTGTGGTGCTACAAATAGCTTAACTAATTTTATGATGGAAATCGATCATGTACTGCCTTTTTGAAGAATAGACTTTTACAACAAGATAATGTTTGATTCTGCCATGTCAAGCCGAATGCACAAAAGAAAAAAAAATCATTGTAACGGATCCTTGGCACGAGATGATTATGAATGACATGACCAGGTTAAAAAAAAAAAGATAAACCATCTAGTTCCAACAAATCCAAGGCTGAGAATTCGAGTCTCCATAAGGATGAACGATCTAGCTATAATAAGACTTAAACAACGAAACTTTAATTATGAAATGATTATGGCTAAGAAGGGTTTGACCGGTCAATCATTCGATAATCGGCCTAGTAATTTAAATAAATCAAGATTGCTTCCTACGAAAAGGTTCTTGACCTTGATTGTGTTTATGCTAGTAAATAATGTCACTTTTCGAAGAGCACACCCGTATCTAATGGCATTTATCTACCTTAAGCACTATCCTTATGCTAGTAAATAATGTCACTGACTCCCCTAGATGTCGGGACCCCAACTAGAATCCTCTGTATATAATGTGCTAGTCTTGGATCAACGCTAGCACCCACATTAACAAAAGATAATATCACAACCACATCACGATTATAATAATAAACTAGATGAAACCCGGTGCGTTGCTGCGGAAATTTCGTATGATAAACATAGAAAAGAAATATAAGATGAAGATATGTTCTTTTAGCTAAATGACACGATTTTGTATACTTCATATAATTGCATATTTGATAATCATCGAGAAAACTATAAGCAATTGAGATTATTTGCTTTATGATATTTTAGATCAAATATTGATTGAAGCAATTGAGATTATTTGCTTTATGATATTTTAGATCAAATATTGATTGATCGTGTAAAGGAAAAAAATAAGACGATGGGACACGAAGGACAATGTGGACCATAGAGCTATAAATAATTGAAATGGTATGGCTTAATGAAAGAAGAAAAATAGCATTAACTATATAGTCGTGTGGACATTAAGGTATAAAAAACATGATAAAAAACATGATGAGCAGCACGTGAGACGGTACTCGATGTTCAATTTGTGAGCAGAAAATATAATAATTTTAATAGAAATCTGGCAAACCATTCATTTTCTGAAAACAAAGAATAGTACAGCATAACTAATTATAGAACTAAAAATAATAAGGTATAGAAGTGTATACTCACACACTACCACTACTTTAGAAGTGATCTTTTGTCGTAGGCTCTCCGGACCTTCCATTATAATTGAGAGATGAAATGAATAATTCAAGTCATCAAACAAGCATAATGAAATATCCGACGCCTCGAGAGAGCAATATTGGAGACATTGCTGGGCCTTTAACCTGCCAGTAAATTTCAGCCTGAGATGTGCCTGTCAAACCACTCGAAGGCGGTGACCAGATGTGTTACACATTTAGGAGACTTGACAAAAATGGTTAAAGATCTACAATATCTCAAATATTCTTAACTCATACTCATGTGAATCTAGTTCCCAGGATATGCACTAGATTCACACTTTCACCTCAAGCATGGTTATACATAACAAACACAAATACGATGAAAGCGATTATAAACTACATCTACTTTAGTTACATTGGCCGACCGGCCAAATAAATAATAGAACAGCGGAAGCTCGTCTACCCAATCCACAAGCACACCGACTAGGGATTTACCCCCATTAAGTTCAAGTCCTAGAAGAAGCAGTCGATTACCCGCATCACTCAAAGACTAAGTCTAAACCTGCAAACAAAAGGTTAATTCAACAGCAAGAGTCAGTACATAAGCACCAAGACAAGCCTAACACTCTACTTGCAAGACATATAATCAAGGAAGGCATGATATAGTTCTTTTTAGCATAAAGCAAGTTTTATTTGCATAAAACATTTCCAAATCAGATTTGCTTTGAAATAAATTTCAGCAAGCTAGTACTTGACATATTGGGCATCAAAGTAGTCGTTAATCATGTATAAATATACACCTCATTGCTATCCATGGCAGCAAGGACATCATTCTCGAATCTCAACATAATTTGAAGGTAAATTTCAGCATTTAGAAGAATAAACACAAGTCTATACTCAATAGATATCCACACGCCGCTCATGACCGCGAGCTCGGCTAATCGATTACTTTTAACTTTGCAGAGTTTGTACACTTTAGCCACATGATGCGAAATAATAATCATGCAAAAGGATGGCACGCGATACATAAGTACCCGATTTATTATCCGCATCAAAGCTTTTCCAAAATTTATGATTTAGCCTTACACCAGAACGATACGTGTTCCTCCATCCTAGTCATACTGGAAATATGACCTAGAACCGTTAAGTGGCGGGCTCACGCCTTAAACTTAAGGCCGTGGTGGCGGACACAACGGGAACCCACTACGTGGCACAATACCGTTGTATTGGACACGCTTAGTCACCTAAACTACCACTTCGGGGTAAATAGGAAGCTCCTCTGAATTATACGAACTCATACACATCGGCCTACCAGAATGTAAGGCTAAACCATAAATAATTTACTAAGCTTGGGCTATCCCATACTAGCACATGTGGTTGCACTGTATACGAAATGAACTGACATTGAGTGAAGTCCTTAGGTCGATTTGGGCGCACTCTCCCCCTATCGGTATACAACCAATCACCATATGTGCACCACTTGAGGCCCAAACCTAAAATCCATGTTTTCCACCATTTTATTTGTCAAAATCACAAGTATTAAAGTTCTGTCCAGATTATTTCAAAATCAATTTTCATGTTTGTAATGAGCCCATAAAAACAAGGAAGACCATTCTAAGCAAGGATAAGCATTATAGTAACCTATTGACTCCAAAACTCATATATAAAGCGGTATAGTCATATTGTTCCTAAGGCTAGGAGTGATGGATATGGATATATATATGTGGGGTTAAGGTGATAATGCAAATAATAGGAGTTTGTCTAACAAGTTTAACAAAATTATAATTTATTAGTGTACAATCGACATGCAAGATTTGCAAATATTTTCAATAACCTCCAAAACATAGGTTCAAAGTGATCAAAGAGAGGGAGGTGGGACTTGCCTCATAACTGGAAAAAGTCAGCACCTAAATCACTTCTTCACCGCTTAAGCAATCATTTGTATTAAGCATCTATACAAAGTACATGTTATGCAATTAAAAACCGAAATATGCGAAAAATAAAAAATACTCTAAAATGAATGATTTGTGCAAAGTGGATAGGTACTGGTCTAAGATGAATTTAGATGAAAGAATTTCTATTTTATCTCTTTTTATTTGGGAGTTATGAATTTTAGAAGTTTGTTCGGTATAGTATAGAATTTACTTAGGTACTATTGTGAAATGCTGTTGTAAGTTGATTCTTATTAAGTTTATGTTTGCTGGGGTTAAGATATGTGTTTTCTAAGACTAACACATTTGGTTTCACAATTTTTGGAGTTAATATGAATTCTTTATGTATTTTACAAGTTATAAGGTGTTATAGGTGTATAGTGTTATATAGGTTCATGGCTTTAGAGGTTTAAGTCCAGAACTTACCTCATCTAAGTAGTGATGTATAAAATGAGTATTTTAGTTAACTAATCTAATCTTAGTTCATAAGCTTATGGTCTTTATTAGCACGGTTCATATCTTTATAAACTAGGGAAGCTCTAGTCTATGCTAGCAATATATTATATCAACCTAGAAATTATTATATGAGCTAAGTTCTTCTAAGTTTTGGTGGATGGGGATGGAACTATGGCTCCACTGGTCCTAACAAGTTTTATTTGGATTTATTTGGAGCTACCATGCATATATATATATATATACTTATTCATATGCATTGTTTAACCACTACTATGTGTTTAGTACCTATTCTACCAAATTAAGGTTTAGAGCTATGGTCTGTATAGAGGGTGCTATAATTCACTCTACTAGGTTGAAGTATATTACTTGCTGGTTGTATAGAAATTTGGTTCACTTCATTTAGACTATAAATGAATTTTCTACAAATTTTACAATTTAAGGTATGCGCCATGTTGCTTATTCCTTACATAAATGCTTAGGGGTTTTTATTATACTGTAAGTATGTCTTTTTATTTTATAACATTGAAGTGCACAACTTTATGATTCTACAGAACTTGAGTTTACTCAAAAAGGATCTAATATGAATTTTATATTAACTTCTAAAGTTCAGCTTATGCAGAACTAGTTATTTTAAAGATATTAGTTTTAGAGGCATTTGATGTAAAGTGTGTATATGTTTTATTTTACTTTGTTTTTAGAGAACATTTTGGTGGATATGTAGAAACTATGTTTGCCCTAAAATGAGTTGAAATGAATTTTGTATGCATTTATAATCCTGTGCATGTTTTATATGTGATTTTTCTTAGATGAATTTTAGAGACAGAAATTGTACTGTGAGTGCAAGTTTTTATGCAATAACACTAAAGTTCATGATTTGACGAGTTAAAGTAATTTGAATTACTCTAAAATGAGTTGTTTTCAATTTGTTATGGAATTTACAAATTTACATGTTTTTCTGATGAAAATATAAAGCTTTAGGCATTTCATTTAGATTTTTCCAGAATTTAAATAGATTGGGTCCGCAGGTTAGTCACAGGCCAATATGCAGAAAGGCCCCTAGGGTTTCAGGAAATCAAGCCGCAGTCCTAGGTCCATATGTCATTGAGTGGAAACATTACACATTGAACCTTATAGTTGTATAAGTTCTCAAAACTAGGTCCCTGACTTCTTTTTCACATGCATAGGGACAGAGCAGCCATGGCTGAGCTCGATCCCGGGCACACCGGCGGAGATTGGTGGCTCGGTTGGAGTTGGAGTTAAAAGATAAAATGAACGAGCATGTTCTTGCGATTCCATTCCTCTAGATTTCTTGGTTAGGGGACATCGGAGTAGCGCCAGCGGCAAGTCCGAGTAGAAGATGTTTTCGGGTGGTGGTGCATGTGCTTCTACAATCATGTATTGGTTAATTGGGTGCATGCATGTATGTTCTATAGGCTGCAGGGTGCTCACCGAGATGCTAGACAAGGCTGGGGGTGTCTGCAGAGCCACAGCGACGGCGAAGCTCCATGGCGGCATGGCACAACTCCAGGGATGACGTCGGCTGCTCGGTCTGTAAGGGGAGTCACCAATAAGGTGCATGCAAGAGGTCAAAGGCTATCTAGGGAGGCCATGCATCCATGGAATTTGACTGATGCTCACCAGAGAGAATGGATTCGATGATGGAAGCGGTTGAACGGAGTTGGAGAAGACGATGTCGATCTCCAAGATCGCTGCGCCATTGTATGGGTTTCTTGGGGGTAAATGGAGAGGCGCTCGAGGTGAAGCTGGTGGCGTGGTGGCTCGCTCCGGCTTGGTCTAGATCGATGGCAATGGTGACGATGCCACCACGGCGGCACCCGGTGCGTGCTCCAGAGCATCGTCGGCGAGGTTTGCATTCCCACCAAACCACTGCATGAAAGGGGATGAAACTTAGAGGGATGGAATAGGCGTGGAGAGGTGATAATGGAACACAAGATAAGAGGAAACAACCGCAGCGTAATGGCGCTGGAGGCGGTCGTCGTCTTCACGGTCGGCGGCGAGGTTGAGAAGGAAAAGGGAGATGGAGCTCTCCTTCTCGGTTTCTTCGGTTTAGGAATGGATAATGGGGCGTGGCGATGCAGCTTGGAGGAGGAGAAGGCTAGACTAGGGAGTTTGATGGTGTCGACACGTTGTGGCCACGCGTCGTTCATAGCCGGCGCCGATCTCTCTCTCTCAGTCTCGGCTGTCTCTGGTCGGTTGGAGGAGATGCACATGGTGTGGAGCAAGCCAAAGAGGCTGCCATGCGGGCCCAGGGTGAAGGGAACAAGGCTGGAGTGAGAGAGGTGGGTAGAAGATGGGGGTGTTAAGTGATTTTGGACGAATTTTCAGGATTATTTCTCCCCATCTCACTTTGTAGTTCTATAGTTTAATTTGTGGGTGTGATAAATTCTCGTGGATTTTTCTGGAGGTAGATGAAGTTACCTAGTTTCCATTTTCTTTGGTTGCACATAAAAATTATGGATAGGTTACTCACAGAAATTAGGAGAAAAGGGGCTCTTTGGAAACTAGTTTGGATTTTTAAGAGACCTAAACAGAGAATATAAATTCTGGAAAAATTATATTTATTCATGATAATTAACCTAGTATTTGAATAAATTATTTACCCTGTACACTTCGATGCAGTTAAATGCATATTTTAGTTATGTATGGTTTTTGTTGATTAAGAACTATATTTAGTCTATTATTTGACTAGTTTGACTTGTTTATTTAAGGTATCAACTTGAGTGTTAATGTTTGACCAAAATTACAGTGAATATCTTGTGCTAATCATATTCTACATAAATTTTTCCATGATTTTATCTTGCACAAAATATTTTAGATAATCCACGAGGCTTATCTCTTATACGTGTTTCCCTTTCCTAAATGCATGTACATGTTTATAAAAGTTTTATTTGGACTATTCTTAACATGAGGTGATGTTGATATGTTAGAATTACAGTTTACCTTACACAGGTCATAAGCTTTTTACCTATTTATGCATAAGTTTACTTTAGTATTAAATTAAAAGGATACTTATAAAGATGATTAAGATAGAATATACTCTATATGAGTTAATTTATTTGTTCACTTTCATGTTCATGACATGTCTTCAGATGGATGTCCAAATTAGTTTTATGGGGCTTGACATTGGCCTTGTTGATATATTTTAAGGTGTATTATGGTCCCTATGTATTATTTTCCATTAGTTAGCACTAAGCTCTAATGGTTTAGTTGTTTGTCTAGATTGTAATTATATTCATGAGACCAATTATGAAATGCAAATCAAAAATCCAAATGCATATGAAGGACTCAAGTCTAAACATGTCCTCTGAGGGTATGCATGCTTACGCATAGGTTTACATTTTTATCCTAGGTTAGAGATGCAAAGGTTTTAATTTGTTCTCAAATTTTACTTAGGTTTAAGTTAGATTGACCACACCTAGGTTAAAAATGGAAATTTTTGGCTCTCAAAAATGGAAAAGTTAGCTTCCAACTATTTTGACAGGAAATTTTTAAGGTCTAGAATTTGGGTATGTTACATCTTTAGAGGGTCGGGCGATTTCCACAACAGTCCCGGTTCTTTTTATTAGTCGCGGTTCTTAACTTCAACGGGAAAAAGGGATCTAATACCAACCGGGACTAAAGATCTTTAGTCCCGGTCGGCCCCTGACAGGGCATGTCAGTCCCCTGTCGGGGGGCTGGGGAACTTTAGTCCCGGTTGGTACCAACCGGGACTAAAGATCGTCTCTTTAGTCCCGGTTGGGGATACCAACCAGGACTAAATTCTTTAGTCCCGGTAGGTGTTACCAACCGGGACTAAAGTTGCATGACTTTATATACCCCTTCTTCCACCTCCTGCCCGAGCCATTGCTTCAAAATTAAGCTTTGAGGAGGGAGGTGCTGCCAAAATTTTAATCGAATTTTTTTGATGTTAATATACAAATTTGAGGTCTCCAAAAGGTTAGCAACTTCATCCTCCTCTATTTTTTGCTTAGCATTTACATTTAGACCTATTTTTTTACACATTTTTCCCTCTAGAAAATGTGATGGAAGTTGATGAGAGAGAAAAGTGTGTGTAGGGAATAAAAAATATATGCAATATGTTTATTTAGAATTTTATAAATACTTGTTTGAATAATTACATATATTTTTGTATGAATGGTTAATTATGAAACTAAGTTAATTTAAAATTAAAATAATAACAACATATTGAATATTTGTTTACAATGTAATTAAAACATGAATAATATGTATAATGGATTTAATAAAAATGATTGTATGAATAATTATATTCAGTTATTGTATGATTATTTAATTAGTTCGTCAATCTTGGATTTTTTATATTTACGATTTATATGCATTTCATGTAGATGGATCGACAATGGATGTATGCAGACCGGCAGTCGAAAGAGTTTATTGATGGCGTGCATTATTTTTTGGGTGTGGCCAATGATAACAAGCGTAACGGTTTTATAAGCTGTCCATGCAACAAGTGCAAAAACCAGAAGGAGTATTCCACCGCACGAACTATTCATGCCCACCTGTTTCAGTGGGGGTTCATGTGTAGCTACAACTGTTGGACCTCGCACGAAGAGGTTGGGGTTGCAATGGAAGAAGATGAAATAGAAGATGATAACATTCCGGACTGGGCTCAGTAAGGCGGATTTGAAGAAAACACAATGGGCGAGGAGGAGCTGGATGTTGAAGGTAATGAAGGTGCTGATGAACTTGGTCAAATATTGCGGGACGTATAGGAGGACTGCGAAAGTGAAACGGAGGTGCAGAAACTGGAGCGCATGTTAGCGGACCACAGAACAGCGTTGTACCCAGGTTGCGATCAGGGCCACAAAAAGTTGGGTACCATCCTAGAATTCTTGCAATGGAAGGTTAAAAACGGTGTGAGTGACAAGGCATTCGGCGAGTTATTGAAACTCATAAAGAACATTCTTCCCGAGGGGAACGAATTGCCCGAAAGTACGTACGAAGCTAAGAAGGCGGTCTGCCCTCTAGGTCTGGAAGTACAGAAGATACACGCGTGTCCGAACGACTGTATCCTATATCGCGGTGAGGAGTACGAAAACCTGGAAGCATGCCCTGTTTGCAAAGCACTACGATACAAGATAAGACGAGATGATCCAGGTGAAGTTGACGAACAGCCTTTGAAGAAGAGAATTCATGCGAAGGTGATGTGGTATTTCCCTATAATACCAAGGCTGAAGCGGTTTTTCAGGAACAAATCACATGCTAGAATGATGCGGTGGCACGCAGAAGAACGTAAACAAGACGGGATGCTGAGACACCCCGCTGACGGGTCGCAGTGGCGAAATATCGACAGAACATTTAAAGACTTCGGTGAGGATGCAAGAAACGTGAGGTTTGGTTTAAGCACGGATGGAATGAATCCATTTGGAGAGATGAGCAGTGGCCATAGCACCTGGCCGGTCACCATGTGCATCTACAATCTGCCCCCTTGGCTATGCATGAAGCGGAAGTACATCATGATGCCGATTATTATTCAAGGCCCGAAGCAACCTGGTAACGACATTGATGTGTACCTAAGACCATTGGTAGAAGATCTAAAAGTGTTGTGGAGGAAAGATGGTGTCCCCGTGTGGGATGAGGACAAGCAGGAGCAATTTAACCTACGAGCGTTGTTGTTCGTTACTATTAACGATTGGCCTGCACTTAGTAACCTCCGGACAGTCAAACAAGGGGTACAACGCTTGCACTCTCTGTATGGATGAAACTGAAAGTACGTATCTGAAGCATTTAAAGAAGGTTGTCTACATGGGCCATCGTCGATTCCTTGCTGCAAACCACCCTGTACGGAAAAAAGGCAAGCACTTCGAACAGAAGGCAGACCATCGTACTAAGCCTAAACATTGCAACGGGAAAGCAGTGTTCGAAATGGTGAAGGATCTAAAAGTAGTATTTGGAAAGGGGCCTAGCAGCCAACCCACAGAGAGCGAAGATGGTCACGCGGCGATGTGGAAGAAGAACTCTATTTTTTTGGAGCTACCGTATTGGGAGGTCTTGGACGTCCGCCACGCAATCGACGTGATGCACCTCACTAAGAACCTTTGCATAAACCTGCTGGGCTTCTTAGTTATATATGGTAAGTCGAAAGATACACCTGAAGCACGCAATGATCTGAAGCATATGGAACAACGCGAGGGCCTTCATCCGGAACCGAATGAGAAAGGAAGCCATTACTTGAGCCCGACGAGCTACACCCTGAGCAAGGAAGAGAAGGAGAGTATGTTTCAATGCCTAGAGAGCATCAAGGTACCGTCCGGATGCTCCTCGAATGTAAAGAGAATAATAAGCACGAAGGATAAGAAGTTCACAAACCTAAAGTCTCATGACTGTCACGTGCTTATGACAAAGCTGCTTCTTGTTATAATTCGTAGTATCCTTCCTGACAATGTCCGGGCAACAATAACGAAGCTTTGTGCTTTCATGAACTCAATTTCACAGAAGGTCATCGATCCTGAAAGTTTAGCCGCCCTTCAACAGGACGTGGTGCAATGCCTTGTCAGCTTTGAGTTGATCTTTCCACCGTCATTCTTCAATATAATGACGCATCTTCTATGCCACCTTGTGAAAGAGATCGGTATTCTCGGTCCTGTGTACCTACACAACATGTTTCCTTTCGAGAGGTACATGGGCGTTCTAAAAAAGTACGTTCATAACCGTTCTCGTCCGGAAGCAAGTATCGCGAAGGGGTATGGAACAGAGGAGGTCATTGAAGACCTCTAGCAAATCGGGGTACCCGAATCAATCCATGAGGGGAGACTACGGGGAAAGGGCACACTTGGAAGGAGAGCAATTATGACTGTTGACAACGATTTATTCCGTAAAGCACATTTCATGGTTTTGCAACAATCTTCGTTGGTTGCTCCTTACATCGAGGAGCACCTGGCGATTGTTCGCTCAGAAAACATTGGCAAGTCTGATGCCTGGATTACACGCCATCATATTGATACTTTCTCCGCTTGGCTGCGAGAACACCTCATGGGTAACGAGACGATTGACCGACAACTAGCCTTCTTGGCTAGGGGACCCTCTGGCTCTATAACTACATTCCAAGGTTATCAAATCAATGGATACACATTTTACACAAGAGCCCAAGACAAAAAGAGCACGAACCAGAACAGTGGTGTTCATATCGATGGTCCAACTAACACGTATTACGGTGTCATCGACAACATATGGGAACTAGAGTATGGACCCCTGAAGATCCCTCTGTTTCGGTGCCAATGGGTTAGGCTGACTGGTGGAGGCGTAACGATTGATGATAGCGGGATGACAACGGTTGACCTAAACAAGGTTGGATACTCAGATGAACCATTCGTTCTAGCCAATGAAGTAACGCAAGTTTTTTTACGTGAAGGACATGGCTAGCAAACCAAAGAAGGGGAAAGGGCCCGATGAGCCAAGACGCCACATTGTTCTCCTAGGCAAGAGGAAAATCGTAGGAGTCAAGGATAAGACTAACGAAAATTACGATCTGTTTGAGGGGCAACCTCCGTTCGCAGTGACGGTTGACCCGAGCATCGTACTATCAAAGGAGGATACGCCGTACTCACGTAACGATCATAACGAAGGAACAATAGTGAGGAGAAAGTACGTGAGGAAGACTGTCACGCCCAGAAATTCACGAACCAGAATTTCTAAGCTGAATGTGCATTAAACCCCTGTCCAGGACCAACCAGGGTACACAAACGACAATTGTTGACATACAGATCCACGTCTTACAAAAATATATAAAAAAAAATTACAAATGCAGAAAAAAGATAAAAGCGAGCTAAGCCTGAAGACTTGACCCTTGCAGCGGGCGATTCCATTCCACAGGCAAACCCTTGACGGCAGCGACGAAACCAACCTCTTCGAGACATCTCCAACTGAGAAGAACTTCAACTCTGGTGTGGGGGGAAAGAGAGCAAGACTGAGTACTACCCACTGTACTCAGCAAGTCATACCGGAAGAGGAGGTATGATGCAGGATATATCCAAGGGGGCTAAAGGTTCTTTTACATAAAGCTAGCATTTAAAAGCAGTAGTTGAAAGCAGTAAAACAGTTGTAGTAATTAATCCATATTAACCAATCACTGTCCAACGTTACACCACGTTGCAACAGGCCCAAACCACCACTCAGAGGAAGAGGCCACCTGGGAAAGAGAAGATGAGAGAGGGGGACACGGGGAACGTTTTATAGGCGGAGGGGGAGGCGGACGTGGCCGGAGAGACCCATTTAAATAGGTCATATGATATTTATAAATGATTACCTCTATTTATTTACACTTTGAATACAATTAATTAGGCCATAGCTTAATTATAAATGATTACTTCTATTTATTTATACTTTGAATAAAAAAATGAACAAGTGTAGATAATCTGTTCTTGTCCATAAATTAAGAAAAGGACAAGTATAGATAGAATGTTATTGAGCAATTCATCACTGGCCATTTAACAAGAAGTACAGGGGGCAGTAGCAGCAGCAGGGGCAAACATAGGCCACAGGGGCAGCAACAACAGGGGCAAATTAACTTAAAACAACCCACAATAATTCATCAAGCAGGGCCATATAACAGCAGTAGCAGGGGTGTATTAACATAAAGGAAAAAAGTATGAATTACCCCCCCCCCCCCGAAACTATCGCGGTTGTCCGAATTACCCCCCGAACCACAAAACCAGGCATTCGTCACCCCCAACTATGCAACCCGGACAAATTACCCCCTCGACCCAATCCGTGGTGGTTTTGGTCCACGTGGCGTATGCGTGGCAGTCCAGTCAGGACCCACCTGTCATCTCCTCATCCTGTCTTCCTCTCTCTTCTCTCTCTCACTCTTCCTCTCTCTCTCTCAAACGGGTCGGCGGCGGCGTGCGGGGGAGGACGCCACAGCAGCGTGCAGGAGGTGGCGGAGCACCGGGGAGGACGCTGCGACGGCGGGCGCCGCCAACGAGGGGGGATGAGGAGGACAATGACGAGGATGGCGCGCACGCAGCGGGTGGCGCTGACGAGGGGGGATGAGGAGGATGACAACGAGGATGGCACGCAGCGGCGGCGGCGGCGGGTGACGCGGAGGCGGCGGCGGCGGGGGATGAGGAGGACGATGATGAGGATGGCGCGCACGGCGGCGGCGGCTGTAACACCCCAGAAAACCACATAAGCCTGGGATGCCACTAAACAACCACACATAAGTGCCAAAACAAGCAAATTTCAGCAACAACTACCTTAGACAAGAAAACATCTTGGAAGCATCAACATATAGATTAAGGTGATGATACAACAATTGACTGACATATAGGGATAGACTTAAAAAAGGAGCTAATCAATGACTAAGTAATCTTATCAACATATTACAATAATCATGACTAAGTGAGATCATGAAGTGCAACAATGTAGCTAATCCCATCCCTTCATGCAAATACGTCACAACAAGTACCTGAAAAGACTATAAGGGGGTGAGAATAAATCTCAGCAAGCAAACGGCTTTAACAAGCTATTTAAGCCACAGGTTTATTATATAGCTAATTAAATACCAAGTTATGATTCACATAAAGACAAGTTCAATATCCAAGGAATAAAAACATCATGCCGTCATCAATCAAATCCATATACCCACAAATCCCAGAGAAGAAAACACTTTTCAAAGACATCTTCGATAAATAATTTTCATAACATCCTGCAATATGTGCACATGCAATGCGATGATATGTACTCCTGCCCTCACACCCAACAAGGTGTGAAGCTGCATCGTATTACGACAATATACGATGCTGTACCGGTACGGTCGCAACCATAGGTTCACAACATAACTTCAAATGCAATGCATGTGTGATGCAAATGCAGTATGAACTCCAGAGTATAACATTGGAACCACATTCCTTCGATGGAGATCAATATAAGGTTATTATAACCAAGAGCATAAAGTATAACCATAAACATTGTAAAATCAATAAGTTTGATTCAGATAGGTAAATCCTATGTGTAACATATAATAATCTTGGTTGATGATATATAATTTCAACGTGGAGGTAGAATCAAATAACAAGTCAAAGCTGTAGCAAACCACCGCTACGTTTACTTGCCTTCACCGATGGCGAGATGAACTCTAGTTGCATTCCGAAGTGGCATCACTTGAATAAACACTGACTCAGCCTCAAACAACACATATAATCATTCAAGAATCACACATTCACTTTCTACGCTGGGAACCCACCCCATACAACATAAAGCAAATTACCGATAATCTTCCTATAAAAGCAGCATAGATTAACAATTGATATCTCCAATTCTACATCACATAACACAGCAAAATATATCATTTTTTACATCTACAGAACAAGAGTTACAAATTTCATTTAGATAACAAAATTGAATTCTTCCATTTATCTGGCCTAAAACACGGCACAAAACAGAGAACTGCATCTGCCCAGAAAACTGTGCAATAACCATTCAAAAGAGCACTGACAATAAACAACAAGATAGAAGCTAACAATTTTTATATAGGAGGTAGATCACAACATATGCTACAACTTTTGTAAATACAAGATTCTCTGATTCCATCATTAAGATCCTCTAAAAACCCTATGAACCTCGACTACAGAAAAATGCATCGATATTCAGACAGCCAACTTCAGAAATTGATACCTCCTAAACCACTTGAAATAAACTCATGCCATTTGGTCAGAAGATAGATCTACACGTTATCTACAACTTTTGTATAGAGACTTTTCGTAGGAAATCCCATTATGTTGGCCGAAAAGGCAGCCAAGGCAGAACTGTGCAGGGTGGCAGATCAGCAAAAAAACCCGGTTGAGGAATAAATCGGTGGATCCCCAAACTTACTCGCTTCCAACACTTGATCTAAACCCTAATAGAAAACCAAAACAGGGGGAAAAGATCATGCATTGATACCTAGGCCTCCATGGGCAGCGGGTAATCAAACCCCACATTTCCATCTTCACCTCGATTTCCTCCGCTTCCTTCTTTCCCTTTCTTCTCCTTCCCTTCTTCTTCCCAGGTCTGCAGCAGGGTAGGCATGGGGGAGGTCGACCAGAGGGGGAGGTGGGCGCCCCAGGGTACCAAATGACGGCTAGGGGGAGGGGGGGGGGGACCTCCTAGGGTTTTGGGGTGTGGAGGTGGCAGTTGGGCCTTTGGGCGCCAGCCCAACTAGCGAATAACTATTGTTTTTCTTCTAATTTCAAACACCAAAACCTTACGGACTTCCAATATATCCTCTACGGTATTCTATTTTTTTCTAGGGCATTACATTCTCCCCTTGTTTAAGGAATTCGTCCCTGAATTCTACCTTCAAAACAAAACAGTCCAAAGAGATAGACACCTGAAGCATCACACACACTTACCTCTAGTTAACAAAAGGGGAAAAAATACCATCCGGGGAAAAAACACTTGCTACTTACGCCGATGATTCCCATATAAAGAATAACATTACAGAAATACTCTAGAAAGAGACACAATTAGAATCCCAAGCTATGCTTTAGGCACACTCAACTTCGAGGTTCTGCTTTGTCGCTTTTGGTTGACGCTCAGTCCCAAACTCTAGTTCTCCAAAACTTCAATAAGGTTGTACGAAGTTCTAACTCCCACTCACTTCAACAACTAATTCAGGAAGGTCAAACTTTTCTCATACCCACACCCATAACCATGAAAGCACCACAAAAACACTCCACTTTTTATTACAATTGAACTTGTCGGGTCCCTTACTAAAACCATTTTTCTTACTCCCAAAAGAACATAGCCAGGCCATCCAACCTCCTTCCCACTTCCCAAAAGAGGCAAAGACCTGAAAAATCAATATGGCTCTTCTAAAATAAGACATAGCCAAACATGGGGCATTATCCCTTTGCACACTCATGCATGCATGCACTGCTAGAATAAACACCTATTGCGACACCGAAAGTACACCAAAATATTTCGTTTAGCTGCTGCAAGAAAACTTAAGGCAAAACATGCTCAAACACACAAAATATTGCAACATCACAAGTTAACATTTTACTCAAAGGTGAGCATTCGTATGAGAAACACCACTAGCCACCAAGGTAGAATAACCGTGACGCTTTTCTAGCATAGAATTCACTCAAAGAACTAAACCAATAGGCTCGACAACCAATACACAAACAATCACACAAACAAATAAGACACCATGGGCCACAACTTGAGGTCCGCATAAACAACAAACACAAGGGAGAGCTAGATCCAGAAAATACTATTTTTAAAACTTGATGACATGCTCGAGAGGATGACTAGCCAAGCAATCACAAGAAACACTACTATGAAGCCATCGACTACGTCGATTTACCACAACTTCAAGATAGTATCAAACACTTAACTAGGATAACAAATAACCAATATAGATAAAAACATGCCTTTGGGCCACACAAACATTCCACATGTTCACAAAAGCAACAGAGCGCCTCAACATCCAAGGAAAGCTTTCAGCAACCAAAAACAATGTGGCAAAAGCAACCATCCAACTTAGACACTAGGTCTCAAAGCAACATGCCAAAAATGTCCCCAACAGCAAAGATGCATCCAACCATGGGGACCTCACAAAATCATATAAAATCTATTGTTTTTTCCTACAACTTTTGCCCCCAGCTACTATATTACTGTTCTACTGTTCTGGCAATACTTATCGATGCCATCTGCACCATCCAATCTAACGTGTGTCAAGGATCCAATGTTTCTTCCACTTCTACCCTCCCGTGACCATGAGCAGCGAGATTGGTCTCTTCTCCCGCATTGACCCTTTTTCCGCTACTTCTCTTCGCTGCCGCCGTGCTCCATAGCGCTTAGGGTTTTCTTTGCCCGTGTCGATCCTCTTTTCCCCTGCTCCTTTTCTGGTCCTCTTCGCTGCCGCTGTGCTCCATCGTGTCCTCCATCTTGGGCTCCTTGGTGCCGACTGTGTGGCTGGCGAGCAGGTGCACGTTCACCACCGGTTGGATGCGACACCTCGCTGCCTCCGTCCTCCGGCGACCGCCGCGGGCAGCGCGAGGAGGGAGGAGGAGAGCTCGCCCGAGGGGCAGGGAGGGCAAGGAGAGGAGGGGAAGATGGTTAGCTTTTCTGCATCGCCCCCTTTCATCTGCGATGCGCCGCCGTGGCTGCCTCCTGCTCTCCTCCCTGCTGTGGATGCTTTTCACTCCTTGCTACGCCGCCGCCGACACCCGCTCGAAGGGGAGGCCGTGGGTGCCCAATCTGGCAGCCATGGCCTCCTTGCTGGCAGATCTGGTCAATCGAAGTAGTGGGCAAGCGCTAGCAGTGTCGATGCCGGACGGTGTTCCCCAGCGGTGAGCTCCACAGGTGATGGCCCTGCTCACCCACCCTTCTTTGTGTACACTTTCCCTCTTTCTCTAATCCAGATCCAAAGCTGATGGTTCGATGTGGTAGATCCAGGGTCGTCAGCTGTGTTGAGCTCACTGGTGGGGGTAGTAGCAGCTCGGCAGCGATGGGAGGAAACACGCAGGAGGCCAAAGAATTGATGTTTGCCTCTGTTCCCCACCTCCACCGGTCGTGACCTACCCCGCACCCTATTTACCGCCGTGCGCACTGCCGCCTCATCTCATCCTCCCCTCATCAACTCCTGCTAGAGGCTGCTGCTGTGGTTTTCTTGATGGAATATATCAAACTCTCTCGGATACTCCCCCTCTTTCTTATTTCTTACAATCATTTATAATGATTTAGTTGTGAGGATTTAGATGGCGTGTTTACCATTTTATCTACTGACGATTCTACAATCGAACCAATGTAGGGTGTGATGATACAGTAACTATACCACACTTGAGATGGTTGTTGGCCACGTCACAAAATAAAGACCAGATGGTTAAACCTGGAGTCCCCGTCTCCTCGGTGCCTTTCCTGACCTTTTGTGTATAGTATTCTATTTTTCTTTCCCGTAAACTACTCCTGGGAGCTATTGTTCAATTCTTTTGTGGACCATGAAGGGAGTTTATTACTAGATTGGTACAAAATTTGCATGCAATGTACCTATACTTTATGCATTACTTTTACTTCATTTTCTACAGAGTGATGATATGATCTAAGATTATAATCCTATTTTTTTTACTCTCCTACTGAATGTCACAGTGACTTTGGTATTCATTTTGTAAGGTACTATGCATATTGGTTCATAATAGGTTGCATCTTACGAAACCTGGAAGGCAATTTACCTAAAGCAAACAAGATCAGCCATGAAACACTAATGGGTTGTGCAAAATATACAACTATGCAACCACAAGGTTAGTTCTCATTTTTCCCTATGACATTACCTTCGTCAACGCTTATCGTTATTAGGCCATCATGAAATTAAAAACTCTTACCATTGAATTTCTTTGCTATGTTGTCGTAAGGTTGTGCCACTCGATCGTAATCTGCGCTGGCCGCTCCTGGCTGGGTGCTTGCGTCGTTTGGGCTGCTTGCCAGTGTTGGTCGTCAAATCTGCATTGCGAAGATTAAGGTAAGGTTGTGCCACTTGACCGCTTTTTTTTTGTTTTTGGCAATTTTAATTGTTAAGCTTGCTAGCCTGTGCAGGAGTACCACCTTCTTGCATACAAAGACGTTTACTCTTGACTTTGGGATATTATGGTAAGTCGATAAATCATGATTTTGTACGCTTAATAATGACAAGGGAGCACTTTATGCTTCCAACAGTTCTCTCGATTGCTTCAGTTTTTTGGTGCTTTTATTTTTCCAATGATGCTATTGATTGTCATGAAGCTTTAACTGCTAATTCTTATCCTGTTTTGTATACTTCAGGTTCAAGGCTTTCAGGCTTCTAGCTGAGTGGTCCTCTTTGGTAACGCTCCACCTGCCACTGCTTTATATTCTTGCATTTTCCTCAAGTAATTCTTTGGGATGTATTAAATGTTGTCCATTTTTCCTCCATATGTATGCTCATTTTAGTTGTGTTGCTAGACAGTATTCACTGCTCTATTCTATCCCACCAATTAGTACACCACAAAACTATTATTCAGTTAAATTATAGAATATATTATTGTTGCGCAGGGAATTGTTTTTGACATCTCATTGAGCGTTTATGCCGATTTTGATTTTCAGGCATTCCAGGGAGCATAGTGAAGGTGAGCACTGGACCTTGGCTCACCTTGGCTCACAGGATAGCCAAATATTGACGTGGAATTTTAATGACTCGCACGGTTTTGTATATATAAGGGATTAACGCGTTTCTACATGTCTTCATTGCTGCTTTTGTGATCACCAAGCCAGGTAATTTTATGTTCGCATACTATTATGTACTGAGGTGGTGATGCTATATTACTCAACATGCTTTGTAGAATTAGAAATTGATCCATTGCTTTGATTACCTTTTTCCTATACCAAATAGACACATTTCAATGATTTTTGTATTTATACTTTCTACAGTTTCAACAAAGGTGCATATGTTTCTGTAACTATCTACAGTATGTGGAAATAAAAGGTGTAGTTTTACCACAATTGACCAAAATCAACTCAACCATGTCTACCATTAGAGTATGCTTCTCTGAATATTGTGCCATTTTTGGCACTTTATTTCATTATTTCCTTTGGACCAACCCAAAATGTTGATCGCTCTAACGTAGTAGTGCATAAGTATTGTAGGTTCTCCAGACCTTCCATTATAATTGAGAGATGAAATGAATAATTCAAGTCATCAAACAAGAATAATGAAATATCCGACGCCTCGAGAGAGGAATATTGGAAACATTGCTGGGCCTTTAGCCTGCCAGTCAACTTCAGCCTGAGATGTGCCCGTCGAACCACTCGAAGGCGGTGACCAGATGTGTTACACATTCAGGAGACTTGACAAAAATGGCTAAAGATCTATAACATCTCAAATATTCTTAACTCATACTCATGTGAATCTAGTTCCTAGGATGTGCACTAGATTCACACTTTCATCTCAAGCATGGTTATACATAGCAAACACAAATAAGATAAAAGCGATTATAAACTATATCTACTTTAGTTACATTGGCCGACCGGCCAAATAAATAATAGAACAACGGAAGCTTGTCTACCCAATCCACAAGCAAACCGACTAGGGGTTTACCCCATTAAGTTCAAGTCCCAGAAGAAGCAGTCGAATACCCACATCACTCAAAGACTAAATCTAAAACCTGCAAGCAAAAGGTTAATTCAACAGCAAGTGTCGAGGGAAGTCCCTCGATAGCGGGAGGTCGTGAGACCCCACTTTCATGGGTTCGGCCGGGGGAAGAAGCTCGCCTCTTAGAAATCATGTATCCGCCCCTAAGGCTGCTAACTAGCTTGCACACAATCGGATTATACAGGTTCGGGCCGCTATGGAGCGTAATACGCTACTCCTGTGTTTGGGATTATGGTTAAGTGTTACAAGGATTCCTTCACTCCGGAGAGCTCTCTCGCCCTTCTTCTCCTAGAGTTCAGGTTTTCTGAGAGTCGTCCCCCTTCTCGGTGGGCAAGGTCCTCTTTTTATAGTTCAAGGGGATACCACATGTACCGCCTCTACCTACCCTTCCATGGGAGGGGGACCCACTTTACCTTGACCGGGCCACGATCCGTGCCTTCGCCGGGAAGCTAAGCAGCAGCCCGTCCTTGAGTAGGACCCAGCGCCGCCCCCGCCTAACACGGGGGACAGCCCTGTCATTCCCTCATAAATGAGTGAAGACTTGTGGTGGTCCTCCTCCGAATGACGCTCCGATGGGACGGGTTATACCTACCTCCACTCCGCCGGATACAGAGGCAACGTGGGGGCACGGCCGCCCGTTCAATCGGACGTGACTGGCAACAGGCCGGTCACAGACTGGTCATGTCCGATTGACGTGGGTCAGCTAGGCGGCATCGCACGTCTACCCTTACCGCATTAAACGCGGTGAGGAACAGTTGGGGCGCCGCGCATTGATGGCTGTTCAACCTGGGTCCCCTTCCCGCTCGCTCCCCCCGCCACATGGCAGCTGGGCGAGGGCCTCGGGGCGAGGTAGCGGGAGAGCCCGAGGGGCACGACGTGGCACCCCGAGGCCCCCCGGCCGCTTCTGTGATTCACGAGGTGCGGGAGTAGGGCCAGGCTGTAGAGCCACGCGGCTGGATGGGAAGGTAACTTCCCCTCACTTCGCATACCCCCGGGCCCATATCTCCGACAGTAGCCCCCGGCACCATATCGGACATCGGCCTCCTGAGGTCGGTCTGACGTGGTGCCTCACGACTTCTCAAGCTGGGGTTGTGGGCCCGGCAGGGAATCTAAGGGAATGTTGCCGAGTGGCCAAGTTGGCGTGTCAACCACAGCAACGGTTTGGCCGCCACTGACCGCGCTGATGATGAGGATGTTTAAGGCGCGAAAATCAGGGGGTCGGTCAGACCATGCCTCGATTACCTCTCCCGCTACTCATACGGCGGTAGAGGTGACGGTTCGCTCAGGTTGCGCCCGTGACCATTGCGTGCCCTACTCCGAGTGTGCCACTGATAGGTGCACTAAAGGCAGGGCGCGGATTCAATGGGCGACGTGATGAGTGGATGCGGGAAACGAAGAGACAACCGCGGGTGCGAGAATCGTGGGGGCAACCGTGAGGGCGTGAAACGAGGAGGTGAGCGTGGGTGAGGCGAGGATAAAAGGATACGGAGGCAGGGACTTTGCATCCTTCCTTTCGCCAACCGCCCACTCATCTTCTCGCTCCTTCAGCCCTAACATTCTCGCCGCTTCACACTATTCCGCACGCCAAGCCCTCCGCCGCTTCTCCGCCGGCCATCATGGCTCAAGACGCTGGCGACACAGTGCTCCCGGCATCACGCATTACGGTGGATAGGCACCTTAGCCTCCCCCGCAAGATTATGCCGGAAGGCGCCGTCGTGAGGGCGGGGGAGTCACGGCCGCGGCCGCGGCCGCGGTATCTGGAGCGATCCGTGCACCTCTTGTCCGTTGCTATGGCGGGGTTGATTCCGCCGTTATCCGGACTCTTCCATGAGGTTTTGGACTTCTATGAAATCCATGCCTTGCATCTCGCACCCAATGCCGTGATGACGCTGGCCATCTTCGCACATCTGTGCGAGATGTTCATCGGGGTGCGGCCGACGATGCGGCTGTTCCAGTCTTTCTTCATCCCGCAGCTGCTGCAAGGTGCGGTGGTGGGGGGATGTTACTTCCAGCCCTGGCCAGGCATGGCGGGGCAATACATCGAGAGTCATCTCCGCAAGAAATGGGAGGACTGGAAGAAGGACTGGCTCTACACCGCGTTGCCGGACCACCCACGACTTTGGCTTCCCGCTGGTCCTCCCGAAAGATCCACCACATGGCTGGCGGTTTCGGAACTGGGCGAGGAGTACGACGCGGTGTGGGATCGCCTTAGGGGCCTGCGAAGCCTGGGCATCACAGGGGCGATGGTCTTTGGTGACTATTTCCGCCGTCGCATCGCACCTCTCCAAGATCGATCCCGTGGCGCGTGGGAGTACACTAGTCCCAACGACCCCATGCGCACGCATGTGGGTGAGCGCTGGGACTGGGGGAGGAGGACGCGAAGATGGTGATTTGGCGGGTGCTGGGCCTGGACTCCGCCGAGCAAACACTGATTCCAGACGGGATCCTTCCCCTCTGCTGCGACCGTGACCGGGAGAGCATCCTGGCCGTGATGTCGGTTGTCAGCGCCGGCAGGAGCCGGTCCAGGTGGTAGCGCTGCCAGCGTGGGTGGCGGTGGCGCGACTGCAGGCGGGAGTTGGACAAGCGGACCCAGCGGGGGCGGCAGCTCCACGGCACCTGGCCCAAACTGTGGACCCGGGGACGACTCGGCCAACGACCCGAAAGGGAAGCGGAAGATGCCCGAATCTCGACCGCCCTCTCCTCCGCGTGGAGGGGGCGCCGAGCGCGTGGCGGACCGACCGCCAGCGGGCCACAAGCGCCCCGCCAGGCCTGAGGCTGGACGGAAGAAGAAGCGGCTCCGGAAGATAGGTCAAATGGAGCCGTGTCGGGGGAGCTTCATTGAGCCCCCGAAGTGTACCTTCAACCGCCCTCCCCGCAGGTATAACTGCCGGCACCCACTTCGATGCTTTTTACTCCTCTCGGTCTCTTGTTCCCTCCTTTTCTTTTTCTTCATTAACGCGATCTGGGTTCTCTTGTAGCGAGATTCCTTTCCAGGGGGTCTCGGGGTCCGACCCTTCGCAGGGGACCAAATCCGAACGATCGGAGAGGCCCGGGCTTGGCCGATCCAAGGCCGCGGGGTCTTCACAGCCTCGGCGGGGCCCACGGGCCGCATACCGGGTCCGACCCCGAGCTAACCCCAGCCGGGGCTCGACCCGCTGCGGGCGATAGCGGCGGTGACATCCCTCCCGGAGGTGGCTCCGAGACCAGGGTTCATGCGGAGCGCCACCCGGGATCGTGGGGTGAGGGAGGTCGCGGCTCGGAGGCCGCGGCCGGAGGCGGCCCTAGGCTCAAGGTTGAGACCGAAACTGGGGACGGGGCCGAGCCCGAGGCCAAGGCCGAATCTACCCGAGGACTCGAGGCGGGGGGCGAGAGGGACGGCTGCTCCCCCTTGCACTTGGGGCACCCTCGGGGCTGGTCGCGTAGAAGGGGGGCCGAGGGAAGCCCCCAGTCTCGCGGGGGATCCAACAGCACTCCGTCATCCCGGGGGCGGACCGCGACTTTTTCTTCTCCGACTCCGGCAAGTATGGAGCCGCTCCTGCAGGTGCTCGCCGCCGCCGGTTCCACCGTCCGGGAGGGGCTCAACGCCCAAGTTCAAGCCCTGGCGGAAGAGCGAGCGGCCCTGGAGGCAGAGTGGGCACAGCTCGCTGCGGACCACGCGCGAGTTGACGAGGGGCGCCGCGCCATGGACGACATGGTGAGGGTGGGACGCAAAATGCGTCAAGCCCAACTAGCCGAAATCCAAGCGCGCGAGGAGACGCTGGACTCCGTCATGCGGGAGACGGAGGAAGAGCGGCAGGCGGCGCTGATTGCCTCAAGCGTCCTGGATGAAGCACTGGGCGACATCCGCCTACAGCACGAGGCCCATGCCGAGGACCTGGCGAAGAGGATCAAGGACGCCCGCGGTATCCTTGACGTAGCTGCTGCCCAGGAGCGGCGGGTATCGGAGGCCGACGCCTCGCTGCGGGCCCGGACGGCGGCGCTCGAGGCTGAACGCAGGGCCTTGGATGAGCGTGCGCGCTCCGCGCAGGAGTTTGAGACAACGATTCGCCGGCGAATCGAGGTCCTCGACCGGATCCAGCGCGAGCAAAACGCGCGCGGCCAGGAGCAGGCACAGCGAGCCCAGGAGCTAGAGAGGCGGGCTCAGGCGCTGGAGGACCGAGCGTGTCTGCTAGATCAGCGGGAGTCCACCTTGGCCGCCCACGAGAGAACGGCGGTGGAGGTGGAGGCCTCCCTTCGCCTTCGTGAAGAGGCCGCAGCCGAGCGTGACCGGATCACCCTCGCCGCGACAGCTTCAGCGGACCGCCGCGCGGAGGAGCTATGGCTCCGGGAAGAGGCGTGCCAGGAACGGGACGTCGCACTCGCCGAGCGCGAAGCCGAGGTGAACCACCGTGAGGTGGCCTTGCACCGGCTGGGCGAGCAACTCGCGAAACGCGAGGAGGCCATTGCCGGGCGCGAGGCTCGGCATCTGGAGTGCGCTCGCACCGAGCGCACGGCGATAGCGGTGAGGGCTTCTGAGCTGGAGGCCCGGGAGAAGGACCTGGCGGCGGGCGGGCAACCCGGTGGCGCGGAGTTGGTGAGCCAGCTTGCCACGGCTCAGAGCGCTCTCGCCGACCTAGAGCGCTTGGTGCAAGATCAGGCTGGGGAGATTGCGGCCCTCCGCCTCACCAACGGGATCGGACCCGGGCAGCTCTCCGACGCCGTCGACCGGCTGGAGCGCGTGGGGCGCCGAGTCGGCATCTCCGTGCGCCGGGATAGTAAGCTTCCGCCCACACAACCGGCACTCGCGCTCCGGCTGGACGGGCTGGCGGCGGATCTGGAGAGGCTGGAGGAGGAGGTCGGCGAGACCGTGAAATCGTCGTCGGCTTCTTTGGCGCGGGCCGCGGTGGAACTAGTCCTCGCGAGCCACCATGCGAGCGACCCCGACTTCGTCCCATGGCGCGCACTCGAGGATTTCCCACCGGGGACCGAGGCAAGGGCTCGGGAGCAAGTCCGGGAGGCGGCCGACGCGATCGTCTATAACTTCGAGGGGTCGGCCCCCCGGTTCACCTTCGGGCTTGCCTCGGACGAGGAAAGTAGGAGCGGGGACGATGATGACGACGTCGTCTGCGAGGACTGGGACGACGTCGTTAGCGGCGCCGGCCTCGGGGGCTCGGGCACTCCGTGATTACCCGCACTTTCAATTTCCTTTTGTTCTGTGCCTGCAGCGGACACTTCTTGTATTTAGGCCATCGTGCCGTCTTGTCTTGTCTGCAATTAAAACTTCCTTTTCGCACTTTTTACCCCTTTGCTTTTTTCATTGAATGCCTGCGGCACAGAAAGAAGAAAAAACAAGAGCAAAAGTATATAATTAATCTGCCTGTGATCGAAATGCCGCTTTTACCCCATCCTCCCCCCCCCCCCCTCGGGCTTATTGTAGCGAAAAGGTAAATCCGCGCTCGGTCCGTGGTACCTAAGTGGTGAAGGGCAAGACTGTCGCCCCGAGGGAGCCACCCAACGGGACTGGCCAGACCGAGGCTACGACGACCGGGGGTCGGGGACGGCCGTGTGTAGGCCCCTCCGAGCCCCCGGGGTTCGGCACAACCCGGGGCGCGGCCCGCGTTTGGGCTCACTTTCGGCGGTTTTCAGGTCGCCCCACGGCACTTAGGGTTAGGAGTAAGCGCGAACTGTCCTTTGAACCAGGACAAGCCAGAGGAAAGAGTGAGGATAATGGGCTTCACACTAAATAGAAAAAAATCATTGCTTGTAAAGGGAAAAGGATACCCAGTGGTAGCCCCCGGCCAAGCTCGCACAAGCCGAGTGGTTGTGCGGGGGTTGGCCCGAGCGCCTGGAAAGCAAAAAATCTCGACGCTATGGATAGAAGCGACGGAGGTGTTCGATATTCCAGGGGTTAGGCAACTCTGTGCCATCCTCCATGGTTAGTCGAACGGAGCCTGGCCAAGGAACGCCGATCACTTTGTATGGCCCTTCCCACATTGGCGAGAGCTTGCTCAGCCCTAGACGCGATTGCACGCGGCGTAGGACGAGGTCGCCAACTTGCAGTGATCGGGCCCGGACGTGGCGCTGATGGTAGCGCCGCAGGCTTTGTTGGTAGCGCGCGGCACGCAGGGCCGCACGCCTTCTCTGTTCTTTAAGATAATCGAGATCATCGCGGCGAAGATCATCCTGGTTTGCCTCATCAAGAGTGTTGAACGTGATTATTGGCTATTTTGATGGCGCACTCATTGTCACATAGGAGTGGGATCTTGGTGAAGTTGTAGCCAAAGTCTTTTAGAGTTTGTTTCATCCAAAGGAGTTGGGCACAACAAGAACCGGCGGCGACATATTCGGCTTCGGCAGTGGATAATGCAATGGAATTTTGCTTCTTGGAGGACCAAGAAACAAGGGACCGCCCAAGAAATTGACAAGTCCCGGTTGTGCTTTTTCTATCAACCTTACACCCGGCGTAATCCGAATCGGAATAGCCCAAAAGCTCAAAGTCACAACCCTTAGGATACCACAAGCCAAGATCAGGAGTATAAACTAAATATCTTAGAATTCTCTTGACGGCAATCAAATGGCACTCTTTAGGTTCCGCTTGAAAGCGAGCACCTATGCAAACACTAAGCATGATATCGGGACGAGATGCACATAAATAAAGCAAGGATCCTTTCATGGAGCGATATACCTTTTGGTCCACACATTTACCATCATCGTCGAGGTCTAGGTGGCCATTGGTAGGCATAGGAGTCTTGATGGGTTTGGCATCTTCCATCCCAAACTTCTTGAGAATGTCCTTCACGTACTTGGTTTGAGAGATGAAAGTGCCCTCTTGTGCTTGCTTCACTTGTAGCCCGAGGAAGAAGGTCAACTCGCCCATCATAGACATCTCGAACCTTTTAGTCATGATACTACTAAATTCTTCACAAAAAGAAGCATTAGTGGAACCAAATATTATGTCATCGACATAAATTTGGCATATGAATAAATCACTCTTAAATTATTTAGTGAAGAGAGTAGTATCCGCCTTTCCAATTTCAAAATTATTTTTCAAAAGAAAATCTCGGAGACATTCATACCAAGCTCTAGGGGCTTGTTTGAGCCCGTAGAGCGCCTTGTGGAGCTTGTACACATGATTTGGCAACTTTGGATCCTCGAACCCCGGTGGTTGCTCCACATAGACCAACTCCGAGATAGGTCCATTGAGAAAGGCACTCTTGACATCCATTTGGAATAACCTAAAATCATGGTGAGTGGCATAGGCTAAAAGAATTCTAATTGACTCAAGGCGAGCTACAGGTGCGAAGGTTTCACCAAAATCGAGACCCTCGACTTGGGTGAACCCTTGCGCAACTAACCGGGCTTTGTTCCTTACAACCACCCCATGTTCATCTTGCTTGTTGCGAAAGATCCACTTGGTGACGATGACATTTTGCTTGGGTCTCTCCACCAAAGTCCACACTTGATTGCGAGTGAAGTTATTCAACTCCTCTTGCATAGCCATCACCCAATTAGGATCACCAAGCACATCTTCCACCCTGGTTGGTTCCAAAGAAGAGACAAACGAGAAGTGTTGACAAAAACTTGCGACACGAGAGCGAGTAGTTACCCCTTTTCTTATGTCACCAAGTATGTTGTCAACGGGATGATCTCTTTGGACAGTGTGATGTATCCTTGGATGGTGCACTGGGGGGACCTGAGCCTGATCAGAATGCTCGAAAGTTCCCTTCGCATTGATCCCATCCACTTGTGCCGTTGGCACGTCTTCACTGCCACTGGTCCGGAGGTTCCGGTCAATAGGACCCGGAACTTCCGGCTCAGTAGACACAGCACTTGTAGGGCTATTGGATGTCGATGACGGAGGTTGATCCCTATCTTCTTGGTCATCCTGCGTCTCGACTGCTCGTATGTCTCCAATAGCCTTAGTACCTATAGCTTGACTTGGATCCACATCCCCTACAACATGTACAACAACTTGCTCTCCTTGGGAGCCATTAGATTCATCAAATGTCACATCCCTAGTGACTTCAACAATACCGGAGGTTTTGTTGAAGACACGATAGGCATGTGCATTTGATTCATAGCCAAGTAAGAATCCCTCATCCACCTTAGGTGAGAACTTAGATGAGCGAGGTCTCTTACTTAAAATAAAACATTTGCTCCCAAAGACACGAAAATATGAAACATTAGGCTTCTTACCACTCAAGAGCTCATATGAAGTTTTCTTTAGGATCTTGTGGAGGTACAAGCGGTTGATGGCATGACATGCGGTACTCACGGCCTCTGCCCAAAAGATATCCGAAGTCTTGTACCCATCAAGCATTGCTCTTGCGGCTTCAATAAGAGTTCGGTTCTTCCTCTCAACGATGCCATTTTGAGGAGGATCATAGGGGGTGGAGAACTCGTGCTTGATTCCCTCTTCATCAAGGAATTCCTCCACTTGAGTGTTCTTGAATTCCCCTCCATTGTCACTTCGCACCCTCTTGATGGTGAGATCATATAGGTTTTGGGCTTGCTTGGCGAAGCGCTTGAAGACATCTTGAGCCTCACTCTTATCATGGAGAAAATACACCCAAGTGAAGCGGGAAAAGTCATCAACAATAACAAAACCATACTTGTTACCTCCAATACTTATGTAAGCAACGGGCCCACATAAATCCATATGTAGAAGCTAAGGAGGGTGTGTTGTAGTCATGATGTTCTTGATAGGATATGGATTCCCAACTTGTTTCCCGGCTTGGCAAGCACTACACACACGATCTTTCTCAAATGTGACATTAGTGAGCCCGAGGATGTGTTCCCCCTTTAGAAGAGTTGCCAAATTCTGCATTCCAACATGGGCTAGTCTACGATGCCATAGCCAACCCATGGAGGATTTAGCAATCAAACAAGCTTCCGGATTCACTCTATCCACATCGAAATCGACAAGATAGAGATCACCCTTTAACTTGCCTTTGAATGCTACGGAGGAGTCATCCCTTCTAAAGACGGTCACATCCTTATCGGTAAACAAGCAATTGTAACCCAACTTACATAATTGAGAAACGGATAATAAATTGTAGCTTAATGAATTGACAAGAAGAACATTAGAGAGAGATTGATTATTGGAGATGGCAATTTTACCTAGACCAATTACCTTTCCTTTACTATCATCTCCAAACACAATATTCTCACGAGTTCCGTTCTCCTCATCAAGACTTGTAAACATACTCCTCTCTCCAGTCATATGATTGGTGCAACCACTGTCCACAACCCAACTTGAACCACCAGAGGAGTATGCCTACAAAAGAAATCAAGCTTGGGATTTAGGAACCCAAACTTGTCTAAGTTTGGGTCCCTTGATGTTAGTCACCAAAGCCTTTGGCACCCACACACAAGTGCGGTACTCATCATTGTAATTCCCATTAAAATAAGCAACCACTTTGCCCTCTGAATTTTTGGAAATTACATATGAATCATAGCAAAGACCATCTGGCCGGAACCTCCTGACATTATGCCCGGAACTTCCGGTCATGTCTTGTGCACGGCCATTGGCCCGGAACTTCCTGGTAAACTGGTCGGAACTTCCTGGTGGGAATTTTTGAGAGACAGAGACTCCCACCTGGAAGTTTCGCCCGGTTTGTCCGGATGTTCCGGGTCCCTGGCTGCTCACAAGACTAGTCACCTCACTTGCTTGTGGAGCTTTACCTTCTCTCACAAACATCAAGCATTCTTTCCCATTTACCATCACACGGTTAGACACAGGACTTCCACCCGAAAACCCGAGCCCGTGTCCATCCTTGTCACACCCTAAAAATCCTAAATCTATAACCTATTGTTTAATTGGAATTATTAGAAATGATTTTAAAAGCCTAGAAGAAAAGATTTAATTTTTAAATAATAAATTCCAATATAAAATGGGGCCAGATAAAATTTTATTAAATACTTTACTTGATTCTATAGTTCCTAGATTTTTCTGGGATTTATTTGAGCCAAGGAAGTATTTTTAATAAATGGAATTGCATTTCATGAATAATTTTAATTGAAAAAGGTTTTAAAAGTCTTCTTTTGGCTTTGGGCCGAAAGTCGGCCCAAAACCCTCTCTGTCTCTCTCCCTCGGCCCAGTCGGCCCAGTCAGTCGCCGCGCGCGCGTTCGCTCGCTGACAGGTGGGTCCCACCTGTCGGACTCGTCGTCTTCCTCGCGCCGTCGGCCGAAACCCTAGCCGCGCCGCGTCGCCACCGTCTCCTTCCAAATTCGGCCACTCCTTTCCCGATCCGGTGAAATTGATAGAGGGAAAATGATCCCCGTGATCCACTCTACCTTTTTCCTTTTGGAATCGTCGCTAAATCGGTTTGGAAACCGTCGGATTCGAGTTCGAATCAGATTCGTTTCTCTCCTCCGAACCCTAGGCTTTCCTTCGCGTCGCCGGTCGCCGTGGGCCTTCGCCGCCGCCTCCTAGCCCCTTTAAAAGGACCCCCGAGCTCCCCTCTACCCGTCGCCACCCTCGCCTTCGCCTCTCGTCGCCAGAAGAGCTCTAGCGCCGTGCCGCTTTGCGCCGCCGTCGCCGCCGCTTGTCCAGTCGTGCGCCGCCGCCGCTCCGGTCGTCGTCGTCGCTCGAGAAGACCACCGTCGAGTTCGTCAAGCCGTCGCCGTCCTCGTCCGCCCCTTCGTCGTCGCTGAGGACCGCCGGAACATCGCCGCCGTCATCGACCTGTTCGTCTTTGTCGTTTCAACCTCGTCGCCGTCGCCGTCCGTTGATCTTCCGCCGTCGCTTTGGTCACCGGTGAGTTCACCGCGTCGTCCGCATCGTGCTGGTGCCCTCCGTTTGCGCCGCCGCGCCGTCGTTCGCCGGCGAGCACGCGAACCCGAGCCGCCGCCGGTGATGACGTCATCGCCGACGTCATCGTTGCCGTCCGCCGTGGACCGGTCGTGGACCGATAGATCTCGGCCGTTCGTTTTGGTTGGATCGATCTCGGCCGTCCGTTTCCGTGAGCCGTCGCCGTGCACCCGGTTCACCGTGAACCCTAGCCGCTGACGCAATAATCCCCTTTTCCTTTTCAAAAATAATTCATTATTGCGTCATAATTCAATTAAAATTCATATAAGTGTTTTAATCCGATTTAATCTTTGAAAATTCATAACTAATTCATCTTAGCTCGGATTAAGTTGGTTCAAGTCTCTAAATTTTTCTAAAATTGAGATCTACATGTTAAAAATATCCACATGTACTGTTCATGCTTGTTTATGTGCTGTTTTGGTGTTTTTGCTCTTTTCTGTTTAGATTCCGACGTTCCCGGAAAGTCCGTTTTCGCAGGGGAAGAATTTGAAGAGTTCCAAGGCCAGCAAGGCAAGTCACACAGATCCCAAACAACTCTTTGAGCATGTTGATCCTATATTTAAATTCTCTATTTATTTCAACTGTGCATTTATTTTCGAATGTCACCGGGTGGTGTAAATTATTCCTTTGTATGGCCAATTTGCATTGATTACACTATTCCTTGATACCTTGGGTTATTATAATTTCACTAGTTGAGCTTTATATATTGGTTCAGCTAGATATTAGATATAATTGCTTAGCCATGCTTAGAAACAGTAGCACACGATTGGGATAACTAATGTTTCATTACTATTTAATGATGGACATGATAATGATAGCTCACGATGGTCAATCGTGATTGGTTAATTAATTAAAATTGCCAATTAAAACTTGATAATGGTGGGTTGTGAGTACATGGTTTCGATGGCCGTGCTCATGACAATTAAGGACCGGTTCACGAGTTTCGGTTGTGAAACATTAACCGTGCCAACCACAAGCCAGCATGGGCAACGACTTTACCTTTTGTATAGCATAGTTCATTGCGGGGCACCAGACTGAGAAGTGGCGGAGATAAGCCCACGGGGGTCGCTGGGGAGTCCATGCCTTGTTTATAAGGGGGTGATTATGATCCAGGAATGGTGCGCTGTGGTGGATTGTGTTGTGCGAGGGGTACTGTCACAGCTCCTTTCCGAGGTACCGTGGTGGTATCGAGGCGCATGGTGACATGTCGTGGGGCTGTGTCTTGTGGGTACAGTGGTACACCTCTGATCAGAGTGAAACTATTCGAATAGCCGTGCCCGCGGTTATGGGCGGGTCTAACAATGTCTTTCGTGATTAGTCTCATACTTCTCACCATAATAAAAGATGCTATAGCTGGTAATAATTTGATTAGCTCCTGGTTTGGAATGGTATATTCCTGGTTTGGAGATAGATCTGTACAGCCGGGTATGGTTGTTCAGGATGGTTGGGCCTATACAGCATGGGTATGTTGTACAGTGTTGATTAACATTGATGATTAATTGCTCTACTGTTTTCTTTAATTCTTAAATGGTTGTCAAATGCTGCTTTTGCAAATGAGCCCTATATTATGCCTTCCTTTGTTATTCCGTGCACTTGCATATTTGCTGCGTGGATTGCTGAGTATGTCATATACTCACCTTGCAATCATTCATCAGAGGAGGAGTTCTACAGTGATGCTGATGGTGTGGAAGATTAGGTGTAGCCCTGGTCAAGCTGCCTGTGGAGTGGAGTCGCCTGCGCCGTTTATCTTATTTTCCGCTGCTTAGGTCTTTATTGATTGAGAGGAACTATCTACCTCTGTAATGACATTTTATTCGCTTATTAATTAGAATAATAATTGTACTCTATTGTCAATTTGTTATTGTGTGCCTTGGCTGATTCCTGGACGAGGGTTTACACACATGTAAGCGTTTGGAATTTTGGATAGAAATTCCGGGCGTGACAATCCTTGTTAGGATGAGCGGTGATGGTCTTGTAAAGGGCATCTTTTGAATGGTATGTCTTCATGCACCCATATTTCACCAAAGTGCCCAACCTTTCATTCTCTTTCTTAAAAGCTTGCATAGCATCAACACTAGTAACATAAGAGTTCAAATCAATATTGTAACACCTAGCACAACCATTGCTAGTAGAAGGGTTAGAAGAATTGGAAACCACATTTGGTTGAGAGGTGCTATTCCAAAGAGTGTCAAGTTGAACTTCAAGATCTTTATGACTTTTTTCTAAACTAGCAAATTTCTCTTGAAGAGTTTCATTGACATCTCTAATGCTAGCTAAAGAACCATTAGCCAAATTAAGCTCATTAGCAAGTTGTTCATTTTTAGCACATTCTTTAGCTAAGCTCTCTTCTAAGGCAAGGTTTCTTTTCTTCTCAAGAATAAGCAATTCTTCTTGCCTTTCGAGTAATTGTTCTTTACTATCCAAAGCTCTCACTAACTTAGCCAAATGTTGCATAGCGGGTTTGCTAAAGTTCTTAAGCACATCATGTAATTCATTATCACTTTCCTCATCACTAGAATCAACATCAAGAGAAGTTTGAGTGGGCTTTTGAGTCATCACCTTGCGGCCTTGGGCCATGAAGCAAGAGTAGTGGTAGGAGTCGTCGTCGTCATCACTCAAGTTGTTGAAGAGACGCTCCTTGCTTGAAGAAGATGACTTGAAGGCGACGGTAGCAACACCACCTTCTCCTTCAACCTTGTCTTTTGACTTGGGCTTGGGCTTGACCTCGGGATCTTCTTCATCTCCGGAGTACCACACTTCCGCCATCTGTGCCTCCGCCACATGAGCACGCTCCGGCTTCTTCTTGCCTCCCTTAGCCTTAGCTTCATTTGACTTGGGACAATCGGCAATGAAGTGGCCATATTCACCACAATTGAAGCACGCTCTCTTTGATTGCCTCTTTCCCTTGTCATCATCCTTCCTCCCTTTGCCATAGCCACTCTTGCGAAGAAAGTGCTTGAATCTCTTGACAATAAAAGCCATTTCTTCATCTTCACTTTCTTCACAACTTGACTCTTCTTCTTGTTTTGCCTTCAAAGCAACTTTTTGATTTTTGATCATGGCGGCATTCTTCACCATTTGCCTCACTTCACGAGCTTCCTCTTCTTGTATCTCATGAGACACAATTCTTCCAAGAATGTCACTTGGGGTGAGCCTCTTGAAGTCTTTCCTTTCCCGTATCATTGATACAAGAGTGGGATTTCTTGGACCAAAAGCACGGAGAAGTCTCTTGACAACAAAGTGATTTGTCATGTCCTCACTCCCAAGTCCTTTAATCTTGTTGACAAGAATCATCATCCTATCATACATCTCTTGTGGTGTCTCCTTGTCATCCATCACAAATCTTCCAAGCCTTCCTTCCAATAATTCAATCTTGGCCTCACGAACGGCGGGTGATCCCTCATGAGCCAATTGCAAAGTATCCCATATCTCCATGGCCTCCTCTAGTCCATCAACCTTGTTGAACTCCTCCGGACTCAAGGCGGAGAGAATTGCATTGGAAGCTTGAGCATTGCGGTGGATGAGTTGTTCTTGCTCCGAAGTGAGCTCCATGTCTTCATGAGGTACGTCAATACCTGTACAAACAACTTTCCAAATACTTGGATGCAAAGAGATTAGATGCAACTTCATCTTGTGCTTCCAAGCGGCTTAATGTGTCCCATCAAATTGAGGAGCACGCTCGAAAGGCACGGAGACGAAGTTGTGAGGAGGAATGGTAAGTTTGCTATAATCAAAAGGTATAGTAGCTCCCTTGGGTGATGGAGTTCCCTTGCTGCTCGCTTCATCTTCATTACCAATTTCCCTGTCCTTTCCCCCTAAGTCCGACATCATGGAACACTCAAAGCGGTGAAGCTTGAATCAAGAGCACCATGCTCTGATACCAATTGAACGTGCAGAGATGTAGCCTACAGGGGGGGTGAATAGGCTTTCCTGAAATTTTCTCAACAATCGCAGCGGTTAAATTGACAGGGCCCGGAACCTTCTGGTAATGAACACCGGAACTTCCTGGCAGTGATGAGCAGCCCGGAACTTCCGGAGTTCTTGAGCCAGGAACATCCGGGCAACAGAGATAAACAAAAATAATAGAAGAAAAACAGGTCCTAGCTAGGGAAAATCAGGCACAGGGTTGCACAAGATGAAAAACACAAGATACCAGACAATTCAAACACAGATCATGCACAAGAGAGACAAAGGAGATTTTTTCCCGATGTTCGGATCACACGGATCCTACTCTCCGTTGAGGTGCTTAAAGAGCCGGGTCTCAATTAACCCCTTACCTCACTTATGCAAAGATCTCAGAAGAAGTCCATAGCCTTCAACTCAACACTTCTAGGTCGTTTTCTAGAATTGAGTGACCACCAAGATCCAACTTACAATTCCTTCTAGAAAAGACCACAAGTGCAAGTTGCGCTACCTAGGACAACCTCTTGAAACTCAGCACAAGAATCTTTACTCACTTACCTCATTTCCTTGTGGAGGTGAGGAAAACCTTCACAAACTTTCCCGGGACATCCACAAGATCTTTGAGAGCTCACGGGCGACACCTAACCATCTAGGAGAAGATCTCCAAGAGTAATAAGCCCAAGTGACAGCCCACAAGGTATCCAAAGTGCTCAATCAAACCTAATCTTCAAGCCATCTCCAAAACACTCCTACACTCTCATGTAATCTCTTAATCTCACAAGATAGGCTCTAGATTTGAGTGGAGGAAGCAAAGGAAGCTTGGGAGTGGCTAGAAAACCCTAGAACATGAAAGAACTGAAGTGGAATGGCCAAAGGGTGACCTGGGGACGAAATCCATATATATAACGGCTAGGTGATGTCATATAGCCGTTACTCACAAGTTTGAACTAGAAACCTGCCAGGAGGTTCCGGGCAGCACTTAGGAAATTTTTGCTTTTGAAATGGCGCCCGGAAGTTCCGGCCAGAACCTCCGGGTAGCCCTCTCTGTCCCGGGGAGAAAAATCATTTTTCAAAAAGATTCCAAAAATATTTTGACTCATGGATATGACTAAGAGCACTTTGTATACCCTAGAACCACACTTGAAACCCCTCTTAATAGTACGGTTTTTCCTAAACTCAATTTCGAAAGAGAAAAACCTAGTCTAATCACCTTCGGTGTTTTTCGCACTTAGGAACATTCAAATTGGGGGGGTCTCCTTGCATTCTTAGCCATCACAACTTGCTTTGGGACTAAACTCCTGTGAATAAACTTGATAAACACGTTTGTCCCCTTTAACCACCTTGTCATTAATCACCAAAACCCACTATGGGGTTTAAGTGCACCTTCAAGGAGGAACGTGGCACTCCAGATGAGGAGGTGCCTTCCCCCATGCGGGCAGCTCGGCGCTCGTCCCTGCGTCGCTCGATGTTGATCCGAGCGTCCTGCTCCCCGTAGAGACCATCATGACGCCTCCGGCTTCCCGAGGCCACCGACGATGCTGGAGCCGTGGACCGCCTTGAGGCGGTGGCCAACCGACGGGCCCTCCTCCTTGCCGATGAGGAGAGGGTAACGGGGGTACACGACGTACCGGTGGCGGCGGGTCGGCCGCCCGCGGCCAACTGCCGCTGGGCAGTGGTGACTAAGTTGGCCATGTCGTCCAGCCAGCGCTGAACAGGGGTCTCCGGCTCCAAGTTCACGGGTGGATGCCACAGAAGGGCACTCGCCGCCTGAAGCACGCCTCGGGGCGAACCGCCGTCACCGTAAGTGAGGCGGCGTCGTGCCCCGACGCGTCGTGGCCTCCCTCCGCCCAGGGTGGAGAGAGGGCCGAACCACCCGAACGGGTAGGATCCTCCCTCCGCGAGGGTTCGCGTCTGGGAGGAGTTGGGGAGTCACGGCAACGGTGACGAGGGCCGCGGCTCTCACTAGAATCCCCACTCCCAGACGGGGTGGGGGTAAATGCCACCGCCTCCTCCAACTCCAGGACCTCGACCATGATCGTCAAGGGCCCAGGGAAACTTGGGGCAGAAGAAAACGACTTCTCTTCAAAGCGCGCGACTGCCCCCTACCTGGCGCGCCAGCTGTCGAGGGAAGTCCCTTGATAGCGGGAGGTCGTGAGATCCCCCTTTCGTGGGTTCGGCCGGGGGAAGAAGCTCGCCTCTTAGAAATCACGTATCCGCCCCTAAGGCTGCTAACTAGCTTGCACACAATCGGATTATACAGGTTCGGGCCGCTGTGGAGCGTAATACCCTACTCCTGTGTTTGAGATTATGGTTAAGTGTTACAAGGATTCCTTCACTCCGGAGAGCTCTCTCGCCCTTCTTTTCCTAGAGTTCAGGTTTTCTAAGAGTCGTCCCCCTTCTCGGTAGGCAATGTCCTCCTTTTATAGTTCAAGGGGATACCACATGCACCGCATCTACCTACCCTTCCATGGGAGGGGGACCCACTTTACCATGACCGGGCCACGATCCGTGCCTTCGCTCGAAAGCTAAGCAGTAGCCCGTCCTTGAGTGGGACCCAGCGCCGCCCCCCGCCTGACACGGGGGACAGCCCTGTCATTCCCTCATAAATGGGTGAAGACTTGTGGTGGTCCTCCTCCGAATGACGCTCCGATGGGACGGGTCATAGCTACCTCCACTCCGCCGGATACAGAGGCGACGTGGGGGCATGGCCGCCCGTTCAATCGGACGTGACTGGCAACAGGCCGGTCATAGACTGGTCACGTCCGATTGTCCGATTGACGTGGGTCAGCTAGGCGGCATCGCACATCTGCCCTTACCGCATTAAACGCGGTGAGGGACAGTTGGGGCGCCGCGCATTGATGGCTGTTCAGCCTGGGTCCCCTTCCCGCTCGCTCCCCCCGCCACATGGCAGCTGGGCGAGGGCCTCGGGGCGAGGTAGCGGGAGAGCCCGAGGGGCACGACGAGGCATCCCGAGGCCCCCCGGCCGCTTCTGTGACTCGCGAGGTGCGGGAGTAGGGCCAGGCTGTAGAGCCACGCGTCTGGATGGGAAGGTAACTTCCCCTCACTTCGCATACCCCCGGGCCCATATCTCCGACAGCAAGAGTCAGCACATTATTAGAAATAATGTACTGGCAAGCACCAAAACAAACCTAACACCCTACTTGCAAGGCATATAATCAAGGAAGGCACAATATGGTTCTTTTTAGCATAAAGCAAGTTTTATTTGCATAAAACACTTTCAAATCAGATTTGCTTTCAAATAAATTTCAGCAAGCTAGTATTTTAGCATATGGGCATCAAAGTAGACATTAATCATGTGTAAATATGCACCTCATTGCCATCCATGGCAGCAAGGAGATGATTCTCAAATCTCATCACAATTTGAAGGTAAATTTCAGCTTTTAGAAGAATAAACACAAGTCTATACTCAATACATATCCACACGCCGCTCATGACCGCGAGCACGGCTAATCGATTAGTTTTTACTCTGTAGAGTTTGTACACTTTACCCACATGATGCGAAATAATAATCATGCAAGAGCATGGCATGCGATACATAAGTACCCGATTTATTACCTACAACAAAGCTTTTCCAAAATTCATGATTTAGCCTTACACCAGCACGATACGTGTTCCTTCATCCTAGTCATACTGGAAATATGACCTAGAACCGTTAAGTGGCGGGCCCATGCCTTAAACTTAACGCCGTGGTGACGGACACAACGGGAACCCACCACGTGGAACAATATCATTGTATTGGACACGTTTAGTCACCTAAACTACTACTTCGGGGTAAATAGAAAGCTCCTCTTAATTATACGAACTCATACACACCGACCTACCAGAATGTAAGTCTAAAACATAAATAATTTACTAAGCTTGGGCTATCCCATACTAGCATATGTGGTTGTATTGTATACGAAATGAACTGACATTGAGTGAAGTCCTTAGGTCGGTTTGGGCACACTCTCTCCCTATCGGTACACAACTAATCACCATATGTGCACCACTTAAGGCCCAAACCCAAAATCCATGTTTTCCACCATTTTATTTATCAAAATCACAAGTATTAAAGTTCTGTCAAGATTATTTAAAAATCAATTTTCATGTTTGTAATGAGCCCATAATGACAAGGAAGACCATTCTAAGCATGGCTAAGCATTATAGTAACCTAGTGTCACCAAAACTCATATATAAAGTGGTATAGTCATATTGTTCCTAAGTTTAGGAATGAGGGATATGGATATATGTGGAGTTAAGATGATAATGCAAGTAGTAGGAGTTTGTCTATCAAGTTTAACAAAATTTTAATTTATTAGTGTACAATCGACATGCAAGATTTGCAAACATTTTCAATAACCTCCAAAACATAGGTTCAACGTGATTAAAGAGAGGGAGGTGGGACTTGCCTTGAATCTGGAAAATGTCAGCACCTAATTCACTTCTTCACCGATTAAGCAATTATCTATATAAAGTACACGTTATGCAATTAAACACCGAAATATGCGAAAAATCCAAAATGATCTAAAATGCATGATTTGTACACAGTGGATAGGTACTGGTCTAAGATGAATTTAAGTGAAAGAATTTCGATTTTATCTCTTTTTATTTAGGAGTTATGAATTTTAGAAGTTTGCTCGGTATAGTATAGGATTTACTTAGGTACTATTGTGAAATGCTGTTGTAAGGTGATTCTTATTAAGTTTGTGTTTGCTGGGGTGAATATATGTGTTTTCTAAGACCAACACATTTGGTTTCATAATTTTTGGAGTTAATGTGAATTCTTTATGTATTTTAAAAGTTATAATGTGTTATAGGTGTATAGTGTTGTATAGGTTCATGGCTTTAGAGGTTTAGGTCTAGAACTTGCCTCATCTAGGTAGTGATGAATAAAATGAGTATTTTAGTTAACTAATCTAACCTTAGTTCATAAGCTTATGGTTTTTATTATCATGGTTCATATTTTTATAAACTAGGGAAGCTCTAGTCTATGCTAGCAATATATTATATCAACCTAGAAATTTTTATATGAGCTAAGTTCATCTAAGTTTTGGTGGATGGGGATGGAACTATGGCTCCACTGGTCCTAACAAGTTTTATTTGGAGCTACCATGCATATATATATATATATATATATGTATATATATATATATATATATATATATATATATCTATTCATATGTATTGTTTAACCACTATTATGGGTTTAGTACCTATTCTACCAAATTAAGGTTTAGAGCTATGGTCTGTACATAGGGTTCCATAATTCACTCTACTAGGTTGAAGAATATTACTTGCTGGTTCTACAGAAATTTGGTTCACTTCATTTAGACTAAAGATGATTTTTCTACAAATTTTACAATCTAAGGTATGCTCCATGTTGCTTATTCCATACATAAATGCTTAGGGGTTTTTATTATACTGTAACTATGTCTTTTTATTTTATAACATTGAAGTGCACAACTCTATGATTCTACATAACTTGAGTTTACTCAAAAAGGATCAAAGATGAATTTTATATGAACTTCTAAAGTTCAGCTTATGCAAAACTAGTTATTTTAAAGATAATAGTTTTAGAGGCATTTGATGTAAAGTGTGTATATGTTTTATTTTACTTTGTTTTTAGAGAACATGTTGGTGGATATGTAGAAACTATGTTTTCTCTAAAATGAGTTGAAATGAATTTTGTATGCATTTTATAAGTTTGTATATGCTTTATGTATGATTTATCTTAGATAAATTTTAGAGGCTACATTTGTACTGTGAGTGCAAGTTTTTATTCCATAACATTAAATTTCATAACTTGGTGAGTTCACAGAAATTTGAATAATCTCAAAAAGAGTTATATTTGATTTTATATGGATTTTACAAGTTTAGGTGTTTTCCTGTTTAAAAGTAAAGGCTTTTAGTATTATCTTTTACATTTTCAGATTTTAAACTCATGGGGGTCAACCTGTCGGTCTGAGGCCAATATGCAAAAAGGCCTCTATGGTTTTAGGAAATCAACCCGCAGTCCTAGGTCCATAGGTCATTGAGTGGAAACATTACATAATGAACCTTATATTTGTTTAAATTCTCAAAATGAAGTCCCTGTTTCTTCTCCATTCGATAAGCAGCAGAGCAGCCATGGGCGGCACCTCTGCTCGCCGGTGTTGGCGACAAACTGTGACTCCGTTGGGGTTGCGACCAAAATAGAAAATGAAGGGCATGCTATCGCGATTCCATTCCTATGCAATTCTCAGATAGCGGACATCGGAGTAGCGCCAGCGGCGAGTCCGAGTAGAGGATGTTTTCGGGTGGTGGTGCATGTGCTTCTACAATCATGTATTGGTTAATTGGGTGCATACATGTATGTTCCATAGGCTGCAGGGTGCTCACCAAATCTCGGACGAGGTACGGGTAGTCCTGGATAGTGACGATGATGCAGAGGATATCCCCGCGGCGGAAATCGGCATGGCAACGGTAACAACCACCATCCGGACTTCGAGCTGTCATGAAAAAGAGTGGAACGGCTCAACGATCATCTAAAGATGCTACACGAGTGAGGAATTGCGCCGAAGCTCACCCGGGATCAAGGAATCAACGACGGTGGTCGGCGGCCGGACTTGAGGAAGAAGACGCCAATCTCCCTCGTCATTGCGGCACTGGCTGCGGTTCTTGAGGGCTTTCGAAGAGGACGTCGAGGCTATCCTGGTGGCGCAAGAGTTCGGCTTGGGGTGGTTCGGTTCGGTCAAAACGACGACGAGAACCTGACGACGGCGTCCAGTGCACGCTCCAGAGCATCATCGGCGAGCTCTGCGTTCCCGTGGCTGCACTGGATGAAATGACGTGGTGTCAAAATAGAAGATGATCTGCATGAGGAGGAGAGTATGGAACGGTAGAAGAGAGGAGACGACCACGGTACAATGGCGATGGCGACGGCCGTCGTCTTCACGGCCGGCGGCAAGGTCGAGATGGAAAAGAAAAGCCGGAGCTCTCCCCCCTCGGTTTGGTCGGCTCAGGAGTGGTAATGGGGAGGAGGCGATGCAGCTGGGTGGAGGTGAAGCCTCGGTTCGGCGCTGCCACATCGAGGCCACGCGTCGACGCCGTCTAGTGCCGGTCGGCGCCCTCGGTCTCTCTCTCGGCTGTCACTGTGTTGGATGGAGGAGAAATAGAATATGGACAGAGAAGAAGTGACTCAGAGAGGTTTCCATGTGGGTCCAGGGTGATATAGGCTAGGTGGGTGAGAGTGGTACGAGTAGATGATTGGGTGTAACGTGTAAGTGGTTTTGGACGAATTTTTTGGATTAATTCTCTCACCCTTTCTTTGTAACTCCATAGTTTATTTTGTGGCCAGGATAAATTAGTGTGGATTTTTTTTTATGAAAGTTGGAGATATCTAGATTCCATTTTCTTTGATTGCACTTAAAAATTTTGAATATATTACTCACAGTAATTAGGAGAAAATGGGCTCTTTGGAAATTAGTTTGAATTTTTAGGAGACTAAACAGAGAAGATGAATTCTGGTAAAATTATATTTATTCATGATAAATGACCTAGTATTTGAATAAATTATTTCTCCTATACACTTCCATGCAATTAATTGCACTTTTAGACAAGGTATGGTTTTAGCCAATTAGGAATTATAATTAGTCTATTATTTGACTGGTTTAACTGATTTATTTGAGGTATCAAATTTAGTTATTAAATTTTACCAAAATTACTGTGTGTTGTATAGGTTAAGTAGAGCCTACATGAATTTTCCAATGATTTTATCTTGCACAAATTATTTTAGATAATTAGCAAGACTTATTTTCCTTTCCTAAATGTATGTAAATGTTTATAAAAGTTATATTTAGACTCTTCTTAACCTGAGGTGATGTTGATATTACCTTACACATGTCATAAGCTTCTTAACTTTTTATGCATAAGTTTACTCTAGTATTAAATTAAGAGAATGCTTATAAAGGTAATTAAGGTGGAATATACCCTATATGAGTTAATTTATTTGTTCACTTCCATGTTCATGACTAGTCTTCAGATGGATGACCAAATTAGTTTTGTGGGGCTTGACATTGGTCTTGTTGATATATTTTAAGGTGTATTATGGTTCCTATGTATTATTTTCCATTAGTTAGCACTAGGCCCTAATGGTTTAGTTGTTTGTCTAGATTGTAATTATATTCATGAGATCTATTATGAAATGCAAATAGAAAATCCAAATGCATATGAAGGACTCAAGTCAAAATATGTTTTATGCGAGTATGCATGCTTTCACTTGGGTTGCATCTAAGTCCTAGGTTAAAGATGAAAAAGTTTTAATTCGTTCTCAAATTTTTATTCATGCAAGAGTTAAATCAACTTCACCTAGGTTTAAAAATGAAAATTTTTGGTTCACAAAATTGAAGAACTTTCCTTTTAACTAGTTTTGATTGAAATTACTTAATCTTAGAATTCGGGTATGTTACAATAAGTATCTATGCCTTTCCCTTTATTATACCACCTAATCAACAAGAATAGATTCCTTCATTGGCGTACTCACTACTCTAGTGGTCAAATCCATGTTTCTGTTATATGTTTCTATTCTTTGGTTCCTTCAATATTGGGTTTTCTACCCGTGGAAATATGTCATGTGATTTTTCATTTCCATTTTCTTTTTGCATTAAAACTTTATGTCAGATACATAATATGTTCCTAAGTTTCCATTTTCTAAGTGATCACAATTAAGAATTTCTGCATAAAGGATAATGAGCCTTAATGTTGAGAGTTCAAAATCAGGCATTTATCTATCATTAATAGATGATGTAGTTTTTTTTATAGTTCGACATTGTACTCTAAAAAACATAATTTCATATTAAATGAGCAAAACTGCAAGATCATATAATATGATTATCCGTACCATATTGATGAGAAAGTATTTATTTATTTTATAATCATCACTAATGCTAAATCTTATTGATATCCTATTGCCTCCTAATAGATGTTATAGTTTTCACTTTTAACTATTAGATTAAAATGTATAGTTTTATCAAACCAATTGGTTGGGAACAATAAAATTGGTTCTGTTTGTGTTTTGGTGGTGCTAGCAATACGAATTGATTTGGGGCATGTAAAGACTTTGTGATGTAAATGAAGCTGACATGAACAACATTTCCTGAACAAAAGGAAATTGGCCTATTTTACTTTTACTTCTGTATATGTATTTGTACCATTTGCTAGATATATGCCTATGTCTAATGTAAGTTGGATGTGTGAAAATAATTAGCTTACAACTATTTTCTATTGCTTATAGTCTATCGTTCATGTACCTTGTGATCAATTCTTCCAACATCCAGAAATTGTGAAGAATATTGTACACCTTTGGTTGTTAGTTGCTATCATCGTAGGCATTTTAATCGATGTTATGAAGTTGCTTTTTGTGTCGCCCGTGGCAACGCGCGGGGTCCCTGCTAGTTCTACATACGTTCTATGCCATCATAACTCACTAGTAGTGACAATATTGCCCCAATCCTTTTGGAAAAAAAAACCATGTTCTATACTAAGATTTCTTATGTCATGGTGAAAGTTAACGCTCCAACCTATGTGGAGAAACACACAATAATCCACCCTTTCTTTACATCGAGAGATGCACAACATTGTGGCCCATTGATCCATCACACACTATTTGCTTTAAATAAGGACACTTGAGTCATCAACCTAACACTTGGCAGCCTCACTCAGCAATGAAGAAAAAAAAATTGTGACAACCCTTCCCTTAGCCCATCTGCATTACTAGTCGGCGCTCACTCTAGAGGCTCCTAACTTTTGTCATCCTAAGGACCACATTAGGATCTAAAATATATATGAAACAACACCACTCCAATACAGATAAAAAGAACATGATGGTGCATCAAACATCAAACCATACAGCAGAACACCACATACGAGCAATTATGTATGATGAAAAAATAATAATAATCAAACCACTAGGATAGAACCCATTTAAACAATAATAACAACATCAAACAAGGCATTCGTGAATATAGCATGAAGAAATAGAGCTTCAATTATATACCACAATGACATTAACATGCATAACATAAAATAACTATAACACCAATAGCAAGTTCAACTAGATCACAACTACATCAATATCATATGACATCAAGGTTTCAATACAATAAGAAATACAACATAATGCATCCAACATAGCAGTAACAAGATAATTATAACCACATACACAACAATGTCAAGGAGAATGTAGGATATGCAAGCCAAAACCCTTCCTACATGTGCGTGTGTCAAATTAATCTTCATTTTTCCCTAGGGTCTAAAGCCTAGGCTCTGATACCAACTGTAACACCCCAGAAAACCACATAAGCCTGGGATGCCACTAAACAACCACACATAAGTGCCAAAACAAGCAAATTTCGGCAACAACTACCTTAGACAAGAAAACATCATGGAAGCATCAACATATAGATTAAGGTGATGATACAACAATTGACTGACATATAGGGATAGACTTGAAAAAGGAGCTAATCAATAACTAAGTAATCTTATCAACATATTACAATAATCATGACCAAGTGAGATCATGTCATGCGACAATGTAGCTAATCCCATCCCTTCATGCAAACGTGTCACAGCAAGTACCTGAAAAGACTATAAGGGGATGAGAATACATCTCAGCAAGCAAACGGCTCTAACAAGCTATTTAAGCCACAGGTTTATTATATAGCTAATTAAATACCAAGTTATGATTCACATAAAGACAAGTTCAATATCCAAGGAATAAAACATCGTGACGTCATCAATCAAATCCATATACCCACAAATCCCATAGAAGAAAACACTTCTCAAAGACATCTTCGATCAATAATTTTCATAACATCCTGCAATATGTGCACATGCAATGCAATGATATGTACTCCTGCCTTCACACAAGCTGCATCGTATTACGACAATATACGATGCTGTACCGGTACGGTCGCAACCACAGGTTCACGACATAACTTCAAATGCAATGCATGTGTGATGCAAATGCAGTATGAATTCCAGAGTATAACATCGGAACCACATTCCTTCGATGGAGATCAATATAAGGTTATTATAACCAAGAGCATAAAGTATAACCATAAACATTGTAAAATCAACAAGTATGATTCAGATAGGTAAATCCTATGTGTAACATATAGTAATCTTGGTTGATGATATATAAATTCAACGTGGAGGTAGAATCAAATAACAAGTCAAAGCTGTAGCAAACCACCGCAACGTTTCTAGGCCCAACAGACATAATACTTGTTTCGCTTCATGGGATGGACGACTGGCTCATTGTGCAGAGCTTCTACAATGGACACACTCCCTCGTCCAGGGATCACCTGGACGCTGCTACTGTGGGTGCCTTCTTCTCAAAGACGGTCCGTGTGGCCATTGATCTTATTGAGAAGATGGTATCCAACATGGGCTGGAGCGAAGAACGACTCCAGACCCGTCATCGTGGCATGCACACTGTCGAGGACACAGAGATGCTTGCCACTAAACTGGATCTGATGAAGAAACAAGACGATCAGGAGAAAGCCAAACTGCAGGCCACCGTGAAAGCATTGGACTCGCACATCAGATGCGAGGCCTGCGGAAACACTGGTCACTTGGGGAATGATTGCCCCGAGACCTGTGAGGAAGCCATGTTCATGGGGAACAATGGCTACTGGCAACAAGGAGGCCAGGGGTGGAACCAGCCCCAGCCATTCTACCAAGGAGGCAACAACGGCAACAACACTAACGGTAATTTCAACCAGCCCTTCTTAAAGGACTTGGTTTTTGCGGAAGCTAAAACAACTAACGCCATAAACAAAAAGCTTGCCATTAATGATAAGGTCCTTGAGAACATAAATGTTAAGCTAGAATGTTTCGCTTCAGCTTTCCAAAACCATCTGAATTTCAACAAAATGATAGAGACTCAGCTAGCGCAGCTAGCCGCTTTAGTACCTGCTAAGGAGATGGGAAGGATTCCGGGGCAGCCCAAACAGTCCCTAGAGAATGTTATGGTGATCGCCAAGAGGGGAGGAAAATCCACTCGGGATCCACCATATCCTAACATTGCAGGCACTAGGCAAGCTGGCAAGGAGGCATGGCCGGCTAGTGTTGACGGTCCTTAAATTATAATATCTGACCATCAATACCTGCATATAATGAACTAAAACATGGTATCCAACTTAGTGGTAGGTATTATTACTAATCATTTCTACTAGTATTGGTGAAATATGTGTATGCAGGTAATTTGAGGAGAAAACACATCCGTCATGCGACAAAATGCACCTCTGCACATCCAGGACACGTTTACACGGATTAGAGGCCCCATAAGTCAATAAAAAGCATTTAGAATCGGGCCAAAACATAGTGCAGGTTATTGGGGGCCCATTAAGCAACCTACCGGCCAAAGGAGAGGCCGGGAGGACATTTTTTGGGTTCGGCTTCCACATGGACGGCTTGGATTCCTCCCCTATGGCGGTTGCAGGGTGTTTTGGTCATTTCCCATGCCCCTAACCGTCATTTGGAGCCTATATAAGGAGGTCTTCATCTCATTCCAACGCACACAACTTTGAGCTGAATTACAAGAGGCTCTATTGTATCTTTTGTACATTAGAATAAGGTAGAGAGTGAGGGGAAGCTCTGGAGGAGTGCCCGGAAGTTTGGCGCTCATCCGACTTCTTCCTCGACGAGTGTAGCTTCGTAGGAGGAATTCTGCAGGAGTACCGGAGCTGTCGGTACACTCTGCTCCGGGTTCGAAGAACTTCTTCTATAAAGTAAGCATTCGTGTTCCTTTCTTATGTTATTTAATTACTTTGTCTGAGTAAGATATATTTCCATCTTTGCGGGTTCATTGTTTAGTATTCATACTAAGTGCTCTAGTACTAGGACTCTGGATAAAGAAGGAAGTTCATGCGCAAGTATTAGAGTAGTAATTAATAACTTAGACGTGGTGTCTAGGTTAGAGATTACCTTTGTTTGTTGTGTATCCCACGGATTTGTCAGAGGTAGGCGGCAGGTGGTGATAGCCCTGAATCCCGTCCCAGTAATCCTCCACGTTCGGATACATCATAGAGCTATAGCCGGAAATTACCTTTGCTTAGCTTAGATAATTAAAACTCATAGAAAGTCCTCTCTAGCCTGCCTACCTACAGTTGTTGTCCTTGGATCGTCTTAGCCTTAGGTAGATTACACACGTTCCCTGAGTTCGATATCCTTTTGGGGTCACCCGAGGGTGAAGTGCTACAGCGGTATTCCGTGCGCTTGCGGATTTATCTATGGTCGTAAGAAATACCAACAGCTAGCACAACTGAACACGAGGAAGACGAGGAGGCGCAGCCCGACAAGATCCCGCCGTAGGAATACTGCGACACGACGTTGCTGTTGTTTCCTCAATGCCAGAAGAAGCCTTCCGTGGACGAGCAATTCGCTCGGTTCATGGATGTCATCCAAAAGATCCACATCAACATCCTATTGGTGGATGCAATAAGGGTACCGACGTACACCAGCTACCTCAAGGACATCCTGAACAACAAAAGGCCACTGCCTACAACGGAGATGGTCAAGCTTACGGAGGAGTGTAGCAACGCTATACTCCACCGACTCCCAGAAAAGAAGAAAGATCTAGGGTGTCCCACAATCTGATGTTCAATTGGGTCACAACACTTCGATCAGGCCTTATGCGATCTTGGGGCCAGTGTCAGCGTGACGCCGAAGGACGTCTTCAACAAGCTAAACTACATGGTGTTGATCCCAACACCGATGAGGCTCCAGCTGGCCGATTCCTCCATCTGCTACCCAGTGGGCATCACCGAGGATGTGCCAGTGAAGATTCAGGATTTCTTCATCCCAGTGGATTTCGTGGTTCTTGTTATGGACTCGGAGAAGGAGACGCCTTTGATCGTTGGCCGTCCATTTTTGATTACTGTGGAAGCCAGCATTGACGTGGGAGCTAGGAACATCCAGTTCCACATCAATGGAAGGGAGGAGAAATTCGACTTCAGACCAAGAGCAGAACATTGCTCAATGATCAAGATCAAGTACTGGCCGAACTCACCGCAGATCCAAGAAGTCGAAGTGCACCCACTAGAGATGGATAGCATCATAGCCTTTATGAAGAAATTCCTGGAGATTGAAACAACCAGAAAGAGGCCTCGTGCAAAGAAGACACTGGTAAAAACTAATGCACGAGCCAAGAATCTTGTGGCTCCGGCACCTAGAAGCCATCGCACACACCAAGGACAAAAAAAGGTGTGACGGGTGAAACAGACGACGTCCACTCCATTACCTCCGGGGACGGAAAAAGAACTTTCAAGCTAAACTGACGAAGGAACGATCCTGCTCGTTGGACCTACAATTGACGTCACCCTCGCCAATAGGTAAAGTTGGTATGTATCTCATGTTTATTTTCATCAATTTGATTTTTGCATTCACAGCATATTTGAATTTTCCAGAACTTTGCAGCAAGGTTTTTAAATTTTGAGACAAATTTGCATAATGAATTTCTGAGAAAAATAAAATTTTTGGCTTTTATCAGTATGGTTCTGTTGATGGAAAACACGAGGCCTAGGAGATCTGCTTAACTCTAGTGCAGGTCCAAAACTCGCCTTTGGGTATGCTAGCGTGCCAGTTGATTTGATCCTACAATCAACAAGAAACAAAGACAAAGTAACTGCGGTTAAACCTATAAACGATAGCCGATCGGCTAAATGCCGATGACATATCATTTATCTTTGAGCCGATGTCATATATGTATCGATCGGCAGTCATGAGTAAATAAGAAAGCATTAGATCTACTCGATCGGCTGTAGATATTAACAATATATACTCATTATATTGATATATACTTAAATCAAGTGATTGGGATAGATCGGTCGCCATGCCGAGACAGTATAAATCACTTAGATCGAAATATATATTAATAGTGGGATTATATGTGTTCATAGCATAGCCGATCAAATGGATCTAGCATGTACCGGCTAATACTCCGATACCACTCTATACTAAGATATTAAAACAAGTAGAATATATTAAAACAAAAGTCTAATATACTTGAATGCAACAAGATCTTAACATAAAGGACAGATTTAACATATCAATGAAGCATATAGAGTAAATGTAGTTAAATCAGAAAAGATCGGCTGAAACCCCGATACTACCCTAATCGGCAACCAGAAGGCAGGCTAGAGATTGATATTCTAAGCACGACTTAATAGATCAAACTCAACTGATGCAGCATTAAGTATGAAAAGAAGAACAATATCTAGACAATCAAGCCGCTAGAAGTTTCATAGAGTGATGGACATCCTATATAATCTAAGTCAACATCGATGTTTAACCTAATCGGCTGCCCTCTACTGACAGATGTTAGCCAATAATAGGTTAGATAGCGATATTGCCGGAGATTATGTAAGATATATGATAACTCGATGAAATTACATAAACAAGATTAGAGTATCATAAAGATGGAAGCACTAATCTCGAGAACGCAAGCCGTCATAACAAGTTTTACCTCTTGTTGAAGATTGAAACCGATGCAGCTCAACCCGAAAGCAAGAACTCGTCGAAATAAAACTAAAGCAAAAGGGTGGCGATGCGCCGAGATTGTATTGAACATGTGTGTTAATTGATTACATGTTTACGACGTTATTCATGTTTCAATATTCCAGATTCTGGTTCTGGGTAAATAATTCATGTTCCGTCCTTGCCATGGATGTGTGATATGATTTCAATTTGGTTCTTTGTTTCCGGTTTCAATTATTCATGTTCCATGCGAATCATGGATGTGCTATCTGGTTTTCTATTCATGTTCCTGTGAGTAAGCGCTGATCACACTTACTCGGCTTTGCCGGCAAATGTTAGGATGTATTCACAATTGTCCGGGATGGAAACTACTATTTCAATTCATGCCTGCCCGGGATGGGAACTACTATTTTCTTTGACTTGGTGTTTGAAAATGTGTTTCTTATCAAAGAAAGAAAGCTTTCTATTCATGCTTCATTGCCAATGATGTGTATATGTGTTTTCTAGTTCCATATTGTACTTGCGGAGTATTTCCGTACTCACTCTTGTGTTTATTCGGTTTTAGGTACATATTGAGATTGGCATGCATGGGCGGGAAGTAGCACCCTTGTATACACACCTATCTGCACACTATCAAATTATATTGCTTAGGTCCATAATGACACTTAAACTATATCCTGGTTTGGTCTTGTAATAATCCTTTAGATATCTATTAGTTTCTTTCCATGGGTTATATGGATGGATTACACTATGGAAATGATGTTATTATTAGTTTAATTTATAACTGCTTGTCGTGGATGTCCATATTTACAAGGGGGACTCTGTCGAAATTCTTAATGAATTTAGGACTTAGTGGTTTTTGTTCCGTAGTGTGTAGCATTCTAGGTAAGTGGATACCTGGGGTGTTACACTTCTGTTTCACCTGTCAAAGTGTAAGGTTTTGTTATATGCTCTCAGTTTGATCAACCCTGCTGCTGAAGCAAATACCAATGTCATTCTTTCTTTTCATAAAAAAGCTACCTAAGTGGATGGATAATTGATAGGAATGTCGACGTGAAGGCAACGTGATGGCTTTACTGAACTCCAAGCCAGATGAAAGAATTCCGTGGAATTTTAGCTATTTAGCTTTGGATGTCCTCGCACAATTGTGTTACAAATATTTTGTCTTTGAGTACTGAGTGTATTCTCGATTTTAATATTTGATAGTTTCATCAATAGATATTGTGTTATGGGTGTAAAATGCTATATTTTTTATCATATATTGTTTTGATTTATCTGGTTGGCCACCAAATTGTGCGTGTTAAATAGAGGTACCCACTTATAGCAACCAAATATATAGAGTGGCAATAGAGAGTCCAACTATAGCAACGAGACATATGTAGCATGGCAATAGTGGGACCTATCTATAGCAACCAAACTATGAGCATGGTAATAGAGGTCGACCTATTTCCACGTTTGAGGTCCGTGGCAATACATGTTTTGCAACACCATTTTGGCATTGCAAAAGCACTTATTACCACGCTTTGGTGCAATGCGACTAGTTCCTATGGCAACGACATATGGCGTTGCAGTACATTGTATTACCACCAACCAACCGTTGCCTTATCTATTAATTGCCATGGTTCATTCAGTTGCAACATGAGTTTTTATTTGCAAAGGCAAACAGATCCAGTGGTAAAAACCCTATTGCTACGGACTTTTGCGCCACGAGCCCTAACGACAAAATTCCATTGCAATTGCACCACTACTAGAAAAATAATTTATCGCCACGAAAAAAATCGTAGCATCAATGCTAAAATTGTGGCAATAGATACATGTTGCCACAATCTTAAAATTGTTGCTAGCCGTGGTAATAAATAGCGTGGTAATAGTGTCGGCACCTGGGGATGGAATTCCCGAATACATGGAGCGTACACTGTACTAGTCCCATGATCAGTGGCTAGCACACGCATCCACAACATTGCTATCACATCCATACAACATACTTGGCATATAAATAGGCAAGTGGCTCTTATAACTTAGCGGTGCAAAGGTGTCACGCCCAGAAATTTAACCCAAATTTCCAGACTATTTTGTGTATTAAATCCCTGTCCAGGACCAGCCAGGGTACACAAAACGACAAGTAATATACAGTTCCAAACGTAAATAAAGCGTAAAATACTTACAGAAGAGGCACTTAGTCCTCACACCGAAACAAAAGCAGCAGCAGCGGAAAAAGGCGATCCTAGCGGGGCTTCAGCTCCACTCCACAGGCAAAACTCAACTGGGGTCTGAGCCTTGGTCTTCTAACCTCGTCTTCAACTCAGAAGCACTACACTTCTGAAAAGGGGGAATAATAGCAAGACTGAGTACAACCACCGTACTCAGCAAGCCACACCAACGATGCAGACGTGCAAGGGGACACAAGGACGGTTTGTGGCTAATTGCATAAAGGCAGTTGTAAAACATTTCATTGAGCAAAACAGTAAAACAGTTGAGTAATTAAAGTAATATTGAATCTCCACTGATCAACGCTACACCACGTTGAACAGGCCCAACCAACCCACCTGAACTACAGTGCATTGGGTCGATTTATTGAGTGTGAGACTAATCACGGTGAATCTGGTCGACCGCCCATAACCGCGGGCACGGCTATTCGAATAGTTTTACTCTGATCAGAGGTGTACAACTGTACCCACAAGACACAGCCCCACGACACGTTTCCGTGCGCCGACATGCCACCACGACATACCGGAAAGAGGCCGTGACAGGACCCTTCGCATAACCCCCTCTAACCAAGCACACCACACCTCAGGTTTCACCCCCACTCCTCACAAGGCAGCGGGCAGTCCCCTCTCGTGCCTAGGTGAATCCGGAAGCCGCATAGGCCGTCGCAGGGCCCATCCAAACTCCATCACGCCCACCCTTGCCTGGATGCGTCGGCTAGAGGAAAGCGACACTACAAGCCCAGCCGTTGCCCACGCTGGCTTGTGGTAAGTACGATAAGTTCTTCCAGGGTTTCCCGCGAACCGGTCCTTAATTGCCATGGGTGCGACTAGCAAAACCATGCACCCACAGCCCACCATTCAGTCGCATTTTAGTTGGATAATTACGACCATGAAGCATGGCCAGATGTCTCGAGCACGCAGCTCATTCTGATACTAAAAAGGTCTAATACTGTAATTATCCCATCAACTGAGCTAGTGGTAAATAAGCATGGCTAAGCATATAGTTCTAGCTAGGTCACATAAGTAACATGAGCTAGTCGATTTATTACCCAAGGTTGACAAAGAACAGATATCAAGTAAACATGGCACAAGCGAGCAGATAGGTATACCCGGATCCCATGTAATTAGCAAAACATGCATATTTATTTGCAACCGGTAAAACATTTATAAATTGGGATCAACATGCTCAAGGGGAATGTGTGACTTGCCTTGCTTCTTCAAAACAATCTTCCGAACTCTTTTCCTCGCGACCGCGGACTTCCGAAACGACGGGAACTACACGCTGGCACGCAAAACGAGGAAAAACTCTAATAAAAACCAAGAAAGCAGTACATAGAAAGTAAACAAACATGTAGAGCTCAATTTTAGATGAATTTTGCAAGTTGAACGGCTCAATTCGGAGTTCGAATGAATTAGATATGAATTTTAGAAGTTTTGAGCCATTTTAAATGAATTTCTATAATTATTAACGAATTATTGCGCAATTATTATTTATTTTTACAAAGGAAAAAGGGACACGCTGACGTCAGCAAGGGGGAGGGGCGGCCGACAGGCGGGCCCCACCGGTCAGCGGCACAAGGGGGCCGGTCCACGCGGACCGACGGCCCAGATCAGCCCGAGCTGATCGGGCGGCCCCGGGGTGGCGCGGCTGGGGCACCGCACGGCACAAAGCCGGCCCCGGCCGAGCCAAGGCGCGGCGACGGCATGCGGCCCGATGGTCGCCGGCGACGGCCACCGGCGCGACGGCACGCGCGGGAGGCGGCGAAAAGAGGGGAAAGGGAGAGGAGACGGAGGGGATCCTCACCGAGGGGCGCCGGCGACGGGACGATGATGGAAGGCGGCCGGCGGAGCCCGAGCGGAGGATGGCGACGCTACTCCGGCGACGAGCGGCGCCCGGGATGAAGCGGACGAGGGCGGCCGGAACCTAGGGAACCAAATGAGAGGGGTTAGGGAGAAGGAGGATGCGCAAGGCGACGAGATGGAGCGGCCGGAGACCGGCGATGTGGGGGAAGACTCACCTCGCACGGCGGGGAACGGGCACCGGCGACGGGGAGCTTGGACGCGCGGTGCGGTGGTGTTTCGGAGGCGGAGAAGGGAAAAGGAGTAGGGGCCGGGCTGCGGCACGGCGCTGCGAAGCCGAAGGCGGTGGCGGATTGGCACGGCGGTGGGTGGAGCAGCGGTGGCGGGCGGCCGGAGCTCGTCGGTGAGTGGTGGAGAGAGGGAGCGCGGTGGGGAGGTGGTTCCGGCGATGGAATGGGGAAACGGAGCGGGAGCCGAGGTGTGGCACCGTGCGGCGGAGCCTACGGCGGTGGCTACGCGGCGCGGCGACCACTAGGGCAGCAGTGGTGGGCGGCCTGTCACACCCTGTAGTTCTCCTCCTAAGCCTAAATTGTTTTTTTAAGTGGTCCGAAGAAAATGCCTGTGAAAAAGCAAGAGTAAATCTTAATTAAATCAATGCAAATAATAATCGGAATTGACATGTGGAATTTTTCTGGAGTTCTACATGTCGAAATACGCTAACAAGATTTTTAGTGGAATTTTCAGAGCCCTAGAAATAATTTTAACTAATTAAAATTGAGCACGTGCAATATTTTAATCCTAGGAAAATCTTTTTCCTTTTTCTCTAAATGGGCCGTCGGCCCATTCCTTTTTTTTTCCCTCTCCCTCCTCCCGCTGGGCCGGCCGAAGGCCGAGGCCCAGCCCAGCCGCCGCCGCGCGCGCCCTCCCCTTGCTGGGCCGGCCCAGGCCGCCCCCTCCTCTCTCCGGGACACTGACAGGTGGGTCCCACCTGTCAGGTCCGTCCCCCTCCTCCGGCCGCGGTCGCCCCGCAACCGCCGCGCCCGCAACCGCCGCCGCGCCCACGTCTCCGTCTTCCCCGGGCCACGTCGGCCACACCCGCGCACGCGCCGCAACGCCCGCTCCCATTCCCCCCACTCTCCCGCCCGCGGCCGCGTCCGAGATGGCCGGGATTCGAAAATCGAATCCCGCCTCTCTCTCTCTCCACCTCCCCACGTCGCCGGCGGAATCGGAGGGGTTCCCGGCCACGTCCGAGCCCCTCCGCCCCTATTTAAGCTGCGCCGTCGCCCCCTCTCGCTTTTTCCCCATCTCGCCGAACTCCCTCGTGCTCCCTATTGCCCTAGCGCCGTGCGCCCTCCTCTCCGCCGCCTCCGCCGTCGCTCCGGCCGCCGTTAGCCGCCGCTAGCCGCCGCGCCGAGCCGCGCCGTCGACGCCGTCGCATTCGCGGTCGTGCGGGCCGTCCCGTCCGCTCCTCCTCCACCAAAATCCGTCGCCGGAGCCCTGTTCCCCTCGCGCCCGGTGAGCTTTTCCATACCCGCCGCCTTCGGCCATGAGTTCCAACCGCCGTGGTCCATCTCTCTCCATCTAACCTCTCTCCTTTTGATCGTTAGGGGATCCCGGAACTCGTCTTGCCGTCGTCGTCGCCCTCCGTCGCTCGCCGTCGTCGATCGTCGTCGGTGAGATCTTCCTCCCCTTTCTCCCTCTTTCTTTCTGCCGCGCCGCGCAGCCGCCTAGTCGCTTCGCCGCCGCTTCTATTGTCCGGGTCGCCGCGACGCCGCCGTCCTCCGCCGCTGGCCGGTCGCCGTTGGTCGCCGTCGGTTGCCGTCTTGCGTCGCCTTATGCCGACGTCGGTGCCGCGCGCGCGCTCGCGCGCCGCCGCCTCGCCTCGGCCGGTCGGCCTTATGCCGAGCCGAGCCGAGCCCCATCCGCCGCGCGCCGTCCGATCGGCCACGGATCGATCCGGGCCGTCGGTCCCGTGGACCGGCGGTGGACCACCCGCGTGGTCCCGGTCCACGGTAGACCGCCCGCACCGCGCGCCACTGACATGCGGGCCCCGCCTGTCAGCCGCCGCCGCCCCTCTCTCCGCTGACGTCAGCCCTGATGACGTCAGCCCTGGGATTTATTGCGCAATAAATAATTTAAGGTTTTTTTATAGTAATAAACACAGTTAATCTTCTAAAATTCATAACTAATTCATCCGAGCTCCGTTTGAGCCCATTCAAGTCTCAGAAAATCAAGAAAAATGTGTAGAATCCATTAAAAATGGTTTTGTTCCCTGTTTCAGTAGTCTTATAGCCTGTTTGCACTGTTTGCTTTGTGTGTCGCTAGATTCCGGCTCTTCCGACGCTCCGGAGTACTTCGAAATAGTCGCCGAGGTTCCTCCAGCAGCAGAGCAAGGCAAGTCATGCCTATCACTTGATCATGTTGATCCTATATTGCAAATAATCTAATGTTTTCTTTCAAATACTGCATTCGCTTTGCAATAATACTATGGGATGTTTACCTATTGTCATAGCCCTGTTATTTTTGGTATCATTGTTCCTTTGTTAGCTTGGGTTATAATATGACTAGAGTTTGGACTAGGAATTGCTTAGCCATGCATAGTTCAACTAGCTCACAACGGGGAAATCTCATTTAAAACCTAGACTATAGGTTTATATGGTATAATTGGTTTAGTACCACTGTTTCGGTGTTGGTTAATTAAAATGAATCACATGGTGGGCTGTGGGTGTATGGTTTTGCTGGTCGCACCCATGGCAATTAAGGACCGGTTCGCGGGAAACCCTGGAAGAATTTATCGTGCTTACCACAAGCCAGCGTGGGCAACGGCTGGGCTTGTAGTGTAATTTTCCTCTAGCCGACGCATCCAGGCAAGGGTGGGCGTGATGGAGTTTGGATGGGCCCTGCGACGGCCTATGCGGCTTCCGGATTCACCTAGGCACGAGAGGGGACTGCCCGCTGCCTTGCGAGGAGTGGGGGTGAAACCTGAGGTGTGGTGTGCTTGGTTAGAGGGGGTTATGCGAAGGGTCCTGTCACGGCCTCTTTCCGGTATGTCGTGGTGGCATGTCGGCGCACGGTAACGTGTCGTGGGGCTGTGTCTTGTGGGTACAGATGTACACCTCTGATCAGAGTAAAACTATTCGAATAGCCGTGCCCGCGGTTATGGGCGGTCAACCAGATTCACCGTGATTAGTTTCACCCTAGTTTGGTCTAATGAATTTGGTTAATTTAAGTGGATGGTTGGGCCTGTCGCAACGTGGGGTAACGTTGGACAGTGGATGATTAATACTGCTTAATTATTACAACTGTTTTCGCATTCAATTCCTGTTTATAAATGCCAGTATTTATGCAAATGAACCTGCTTAGCTATCCCTTGTTGAATCCATGCATCATACTCCTATTCCGGTATGATTTGCTGAGTACAGTGGGTAGTACTCAGTCTTGCTCTATCACTCCCCAATCCCAGAGTTCGAGTATGCGTCCGATGGAGGTTTCTCAGAGGAGTAGGCTTCGTCCGTGCCGTCGAGGATGCCTGTGGAATGGTGTTCCCGCCGCTGTTCAAGTCAAGGCTTAGCTCCAGTTTTTCTCTTGTTGTCCGCTGCATTTTTGTAAGACTTTTATGATGTTTGTAAGACGTGGATCTGTATGTCAGCATTGTCGTTTGTGTACCCCGGCTGGTCCTGGACGGGGATTTTAATACACATTCTGCTTGAAATTCCGTTCGGGAATTTCTGGGCGTGACAAGTTGGTATCAGAGCCGACCTTGACCGTAGGACAAGCCAAATGGAAACCTAAGAGCCCTCTGAATCCTTTTCATTGCATAAGTTCTTTGCAATTGGAATTTTCCGGGAAAATTTGGGATCTGTTCTTGTGGTTCAAGGGAAAAATCTTTGTCGCTCGTTTGAGTGAGATTTGGCAAAACGAGTCAGTCTAGGGTTTTAGTAAAACAATTTGAGATTTATTCGTCAGTCAGTCGGGATTTGATGGGAGGAATGCATTAGGTCCTAGCTCAGAAATATGGGTTGCAAGGTGTTTATGCTCTTATTGTTATTATTATGTATCTAATTTCCCCATTATTTTATTGTTATGTAAGTCTGTCTTATTTATTCGCTCTCATGCAAAATGATCTATGCATAAAATTTCGTTCTTACTCGCTTCCTTTATTTGAGTCTTTTATTGCTTTATTTAAATTTGGATTTGAGCATACATTGATCCTACCCCTTTGTCTTCTCTAGATGGCCGAGCACCCACCCAACCACCGTGGAGAAGGCATGGATGACTTCGTGGCAGAGTTGGCACGCATGACACTGGTGGTGGGCTACCCCAACGCGCCAGAGTACACGACGATTCCGCCGCTCAGTGGCGAGCTTCCTCACCGTGTCCGCTTGGAGGTCCATGGCTACGTGGGCACTTGTCTCGCCAACATGGCGGTTGAGGCGTCGGGGGGCACAGCAGATCACGCCTGTCAGGAGGCAGCGTACCTGATGATGGCCAGACTACGGGAGCGCCACAACTACGTCTTCCACAACACGGCGTACCGCTTCCACCCTCGTCGAGCCGGCAACGATGATGTCAGCACCTTCCGTCCGACGGCCGGCGAGAACGACACCACCTTCGGTCACATGCGCGCTGTGATGAGGGGGATGGACAGGATGCACTCCGATCTGCACAAGGCGTGCAAGGCCTTGAACGATGGGAAGCTCACGAGGATCGTCGCTCTGAAGGACGAGATAGCGCGCCTGAAGAGGGAGAATGCTCAGCTGAAGGGTCTCCCAGCGCCAGGAGGAGTCCGGATCCGCACCACGCCACGCAAGAGGACGACTGCACCTGTGCGCGTTCAGCTTGCGCCCAGGAACCCACCTCCGCCTGCAGTTCCCGTAGCTCCAGCTCCAGCTCCAGCTCCAGCCCCAGCTCCAGTGCCAGTGCAAGGTCCCGCGTCCGCTCTCTCCTTCGCTCCAGCGACAGCCGCCAGGGGTCCAGCCAGTGGCAACGGGGGATGGTTGTCTGCTACTCCCAGTGGCAGCCGCGACCCCAGCAGCAGCAGCAGTTCCAGTGGCTCAGAGCCGGGCAGCGACGAGGCGTTTCTGCCAGACTCCGGGAGCCGTGCAGAGGGACCTGGTGATGAGCAGGAGGACGCCTTCGACTCCACCGACCGCAGGAGCCGTTCCGAGCATTAGGCTCGTTTTCCATTAGCTTGTCGGCTGTCTAGTTTCTGCTTGTTAGTTTGTGTGTTTAGGTTGCTTGCTTGGGGTTAGTCGACGGTTGATATCATGTGCCTATGATATGGCTGTCCCAATAAGGATTGTTGCTTGCTGTTTAAAGTGTTTTAATTCAGATCAGAACAATTGCAGCTTAAATTTCTATATAATAAAGCTTAGTTCCTGAGTATCTGTTTTTCTCCGTTTCCCCGTCTGCTCTTCCTCCAGATGGTCTACACCAGGAACGGTAGCCGCACAACCGGCGAGGGCAGCAACGGCGAGGAACGTGCTGACGGGATGCATCCCAACAGCGATTCCGGCAATGGTCCGCCACCACTTCCCGAGAATCCGACCCTGGCACAAGTAATGGCTCATCAGACGCAGATGATGACCGCCATGATGCAGCAGATGCAGCACCAGCACCAGCAGATGTACCAGCGGATGCAGCAACAAGCCGAGCAACAACAGCACCAGCAGTTTGGTCCCCCTCCCCCTCAATCCAAGTTGCCAGAATTTCTACGAGTCAGGCCACCCACCTTCTCCAGCACCACCAACCCCATGGAGGCGAATGACTGGCTCCATGCCATAGAGAAGAAGCTGAATCTCCTGCAGTGCAATGATCAGGAGAAGGTCGCTTTCGCCACACACCAGCTTCAAGGTCCCGCGTCAGCTTGGTGGGACAATCACATGGCCACCCGCCCGCCAGGCACTGAAGTCACCTGGGCGGAGTTTTGTCGCAGCTTCAGGAAGGCGCAAGTACCTGACGGGGTTGTGGCACAGAAGAAGAGGGAATTCCGAGCACTCCACCAGGGCAACAGGACCGTGACGGAGTATCTCCATGAGTTCAACCGCCTCGCGCGATATGCACCGGAGGACGTCCGCACTGACGCCGAGAAACAAGAAAAGTTCATGGCAGGTCTGGATGACGAGCTGACCAACCAACTGATATCTGGGGACTACGCTGATTTCGAAAGGCTGGTTGATAAGGCTATCCGTCAGGAGGATCAGCGCAACAAAATGGACAGGAAGAGGAAGGCAGCGCAGTTCCGGTCCAACCAAGGGAGCCACCAGAGGCCGCGCTTCACTCCCGGACAGCAGGGTGGACCTACCACCCTGATCGTCCGCCAGCACCGCCCTTACAACCCCAGCAACTTCCACCAGGGTGCCAGTGGCAGCCAGAACCACCATGGCGGTCAGCATAACCGCGGTGCAGCTCCACGCCCACCAATGGCACCAGCACAGCCAGCTCCGTCCGCTCCCCCAAAGAAGGACATCGGAAGCAAACCAGGGTCCTGCTTCAACTGTGGCGAGCTTGGCCACTTCGCTGACAAATGCCCGAAGCCTAGGCGTGCCGGGCCAAGGTTTGTCCAGGCTCGCGTCAACCACGCGTCTGCAGAGGAGGCGCAAGCAGCACCAGAGGTCGTACTGGGTACGTTCCCTGTTAACTCAATCCCTGCAACAGTACTTTTTGATTCGGGAGCAACGCATTCATTCATTTCAAAGAAATTTGTGGGGATGCATGGGTTAAGGAAAGAAGAGCTTAGCACACCGATGAGGGTTCATACCCCGGGAAATAGTTCAACCTCAGTCAGTTTTAGCCCTTCAGTGATTATAGAAATTCAAAGATCACCGTTTCTAGCCAATCTCATCCTTCTTGAATCTAAAGACCTAGATGTCATTCTTGGGATGGATTGGCTGGCCAAGTTCAAGGGAGTTATCGATTGTGCGAATCGCACAGTCACCTTGACCAACGGAAAGGGAGAAACGATAGTGTACAAATCCTTAGTCTCGCCAAAACAAGGGGTCTCCTTGAATCAGATTGAGGTGGAAATCCCAGTGGTCACCGAGGAGAAGAATTCGAGGGAATTGGAAGAGATCCCCATAGTTTGTGAGTACCCAGAAGTGTTCCCCGAAGACCTCACTACCATGCCACCCCAGAGAGAGATCGAATTCCGGATCGATTTGGCACCGGGAACCGCTCCAATTTACAAGAGACCGTACAGGATGGCGGCCAACGAACTAGCAGAGGTCAAGAAGCAGGTTGATGAGCAATTGCAGAAAGGGTACATTCGACCGAGTACTTCGCCTTGGGGTGCTCCGGTCATTTTTGTGGAGAAGAAGGATAAGACGAAGAGGATGTGCGTCGATTATCGCGCACTCAACGAGGTCACAATCAAGAATAAATATCCTTTACCGCGGATCGATGATTTGTTTGATCAACTGAAGGGAGCTAAGGTGTTCTCTAAGATAGACCTGCGATCAGGCTATCACCAGTTAAGGATCCGGGAAGAGGATATCCCAAAGACGGCGTTCACCACTCGGTACGGGTTGTACGAGTGCACGGTTATGTCTTTTGGACTTACCAACGCACCCGCCTTCTTCATGAATCTAATGAACAAGGTGTTCATGGAGTTTCTGGACAAGTTTGTTATGGTGTTCATCGACGACATACTTATCTACTCAAAGTCCGAAGAAGAACATGAGCATCATCTCCGCCTGGTACTCGAGAAGTTGAAGGAGCACCAGTTATACGCCAAGTTCAGCAAGTGCGATTTCTGGTTGACGGAAGTCAAATTTCTGGGCCATGTTATTACGGCTCAGGGTGTGGCAGTTGACCCATCCAACGTGGAGTCAGTTACCAAATGGACCCCACCGAAGACGGTGTCGCAGATTCGAAGTTTTCTTGGACTGGCGGGTTATTACCGCCGTTTCATCGAGAACTTCTCCAGGATCGCCCGACCCATGACTCAGTTGCTTAAGAAAGATGAAAAGTTTAAATGGACAGCCGAGTGCGACAAGAGTTTTGAGGAGCTCAAGAAGAGATTGGTATCCGCACCAGTTTTGATTCTGCCCGATCAGATGAAAGACTTCCAAGTCTATTGCGACGCATCCCGTCACGGGCTTGGATGTGTTCTAATGCAGGAAGGCAGAGTGGTCGCATATGCCTCACGGCAGTTGCGTCCGCACGAAGGGAATTATCCGACCCATGACCTGGAACTGGCAGCAGTGGTTCATGCCTTGAAGATCTGGAGGCACTATCTGATTGGCAACCGTTGTGAAGTATATACGGATCACAAGAGTCTGAAATACATCTTCACCCAACCGGACTTAAATCTCCGACAACGAAGATGGTTGGAATTAATCAAGGACTATGATATGAGCATTCACTACCACCCGGGGAAAGCCAATGTGGTGGCAGACGCATTAAGCAGGAAGAGTTACTGCACTGCCCTATGCATTGAGGGCATGTGTGAGGAATTGCGGCAGGAGTTAGAGCATCTCAACGTGGGGATTGTTGAACACGGGTTCGTAGCTGCCCTGGAAGCACGGCCTACGCTCGTCGATCAAGTTAGAGCCGCTCAAGTAAATGATCCGGAAATAGCAGAGCTGAAAAAGAACATGAGAGTCGGAAAGGCTCGGGATTTCCTTGAGGATGAGCATGGCACAATCTGGATGGGAGAAAGATTGTGTGTACCTGACGACAAGGAGCTGAAGGATCTGATACTCACCGAGGCTCATCAGACCCAGTATTCCATTCATCCAGGCAGCACCAAAATGTATCAAGACCTCAAAGAAAAATTTTGGTGGGTCAGCATGAGAAGGGAAATAGCCGAATTCGTAGCACTCTGCGATGTTTGCCAGCGAGTGAAGGCAGAGCATCAAAGACCAGCAGGTTTACTCCAACCTCTTCAAATTCCAGAATGGAAATGGGAGGAGATTGGAATGGACTTCATAACAGGACTGCCCCGGACATCATCGGGTCACGATTCAATCTGGGTAGTCGTGGATCGGCTCACTAAGGTTGCTCACTTCATTCCAGTGCATACCACATACACGGGGAAGAAATTGGCAGAGCTCTACCTCTCGAGAATCATGTGCCTGCATGGGGTACCCAAAAGGATAGTATCTGATCGAGGGAGCCAATTCACTTCAAAGTTCTGGCAGAAATTGCAAGAGGAATTGGGAACCCGGTTGAATTTCAGCACAGCCTACCATCCGCAGACCGATGGTCAGACCGAGCGAGTCAACCAAATACTGGAGGACATGTTAAGGGCTTGTGCACTGGATTTTGGCGGAGCTTGGGACAAAAGCTTGCCGTATGCGGAGTTCTCTTACAACAACAGTTACCAGGCTAGCCTCCAAATGGCACCATTCGAAGCTTTATACGGTCGGAAGTGCCGCACACCTCTCTTCTGGGATCAGACAGGCGAACGTCAATTGTTCAGAACGGAAGTGATAACGGAAGCAGAAGAGAAAGTCAGGATTATCAGAGAGAGGCTGAGGATTGCCCAGTCTCGACAGAAAAGCTACGCGGACAACCGCCGACGAGACCTCACGTTTGAAGCAGGGGACTACGTGTACCTTCGTGTTACTCCGCTCCGGGGAGTGCACCGTTTTCAAACCAAAGGCAAGTTGGCACCACGTTTCGTGGGACCATACAAAATCTTGGAACGAAGGGGAGAAGTCGCTTATCAGCTAGAGCTCCCTTCCAACATGATCGGTATCCATGACGTATTCCACGTGTCCCAACTAAAGAAGTGCCTAAGAGTACCTGAAGAACAGGCTGATTCGGAACACATTGATATCCAAGAGGACCTGACATATGTGGAGAAGCCGGTTCGTATACTTGATACCAGCGAAAGAAGAACGAGAAACAAGGTCACCAGGTTTTGCCGAGTTCAGTGGAGTCACCATTCAGAAGAGGAAGCAACCTGGGAAAGGGAAGATGAGTTGAAAGCCGCCTATCCGCACCTCTTCGCCAGCTCCTCCGAATCTCGGGGCCGAGATTCCGTTTAAGGGGGGTAGGTTTGTCACACCCTGTAGTTCTCCTCCTAAGCCTAAATTGTTTTTTAAGTGGTCCGAAGAAAATGCCTGTGAAAAAGCAAGAGTAAATCTTAATTAAATCAATGCAAATAATAATCGGAATTGACATGTGGAATTTTTCTGGAGTTCTACATGTCGAAATACGCTAACAAGATTTTTAGTGGAATTTTCAGAGCCCTAGAAATAATTTTAACTAATTAAAATTGAGCACGTGCAATATTTTAATCCTAGGAAAATCTTTTTCCTTTTTCTCTAAATGGGCCGTCGGCCCATTCCTTTTTTTTTCCCTCTCCCTCCTCCCGCTGGGCCGGCCGAAGGCCGAGGCCCAGCCCAGCCGCCGCCGCGCGCGCCCTCCCCTTGCTGGGCCGGCCCAGGCCGCCCCCTCCTCTCTCCGGGACACTGACAGGTGGGTCCCACCTGTCAGGTCCGTCCCCCTCCTCCGGCCGCGGTCGCCCCGCAACCACCGCGCCCGCAACCGCCGCCGCGCCCACGTCTCCGTCTTCCCCGGGCCACGTCGGCCACACCCGCGCACGCGCCGCAACGCCCGCTCCCATTCCCCCCACTCTCCCGCCCGCGGCCGCGTCCGAGATGGCCGGGATTCGAAAATCGAATCCCGCCTCTCTCTCTCTCCACCTCCCCACGTCGCCGGCGGAATCGGAGGGGTTCCCGGCCACGTCCGAGCCCCTCCGCCCCTATTTAAGCTGCGCCGTCGCCTCCTCTCGCTTTTTCCCCATCTCGCCGAACTCCCTCGTGCTCCCTATCGCCCTAGCGCCGTGCGCCCTCCTCTCCGCCGCCTCCGCCGTCGCTCCGGCCGCCGTTAGCCGCCGCTAGCCGCCGCGCCGAGCCGCGCCGTCGACGCCGTCGCATTCGCGGTCGTGCGGGCCGTCCCGTCCGCTCCTCCTCCACCAAAATCCGTCGCCGGAGCCCTGTTCCCCTCGCGCCCGGTGAGCTTTTCCATACCCGCCGCCTTCGGCCACGAGTTCCAACCGCCGTGGTCCATCTCTCTCCATCTAACCTCTCTCCTTTTGATCGTTAGGGGATCCCGGAACTCGTCTTGCCGTCGTCGTCGCCCTCCGTCGCTCGCCGTCGTCGATCGTCGTCGGTGAGATCTTCCTCCCCTTTCTCCCTCTTTCTTTCTGCCGCGCCGCGCAGCCGCCTAGTCGCTTCGCCGCCGCTTCTATTGTCCGGGTCGCCGCGACGCCGCCGTCCTCCGCCGCTGGCCGGTCGCCGTTGGTCGCCGTCGGTTGCCGTCTTGCGTCGCCTTATGCCGACGTCGGTGCCGCGCGCGCGCTCGCGCGCCGCCGCCTCGCCTCGGCCGGTCGGCCTTATGCCGAGCCGAGCCGAGCCCCATCCGCCGCGCGCCGTCCGATCGGCCACGGATCGATCCGGGCCGTCGGTCCCGTGGACCGGCAGTGGACCACCCGCGTGGTCCCGGTCCACGGTAGACCGCCCGCACCGCGCGCCACTGACATGCGGGCCCCGCCTGTCAGCCGCCGCCGCCCCTCTCTCCGCTGACGTCAGCCCTGATGACGTCAGCCCTGGGATTTATTGCGCAATAAATAATTTAAGGTTTTTTTATAGTAATAAACACAGTTAATCTTCTAAAATTCATAACTAATTCATCCGAGCTCCGTTTGAGCCCATTCAAGTCTCAGAAAATCAAGAAAAATGTGTAGAATCCATTAAAAATGGTTTTGTTCCCTGTTTCAGTAGTCTTATAGCCTGTTTGCACTGTTTGCTTTGTGTGTCGCTAGATTCCGGCTCTTCCGACGCTCCGGAGTACTTCGAAATAGTCGCCGAGGTTCCTCCAGCAGCAGAGCAAGGCAAGTCATGCCTATCACTTGATCATGTTGATCCTATATTGCAAATAATCTAATGTTTTCTTTCAAATACTGCATTCGCTTTGCAATAATACTATGGGATGTTTACCTATTGTCATAGCCCTGTTATTTTTGGTATCATTGTTCCTTTGTTAGCTTGGGTTATAATATGACTAGAGTTTGGACTAGGAATTGCTTAGCCATGCATAGTTCAACTAGCTCACAACGGGGAAATCTCATTTAAAACCTAGACTATAGGTTTATATGGTATAATTGGTTTAGTACCACTGTTTCGGTGTTGGTTAATTAAAATGAATCACATGGTGGGCTGTGGGTGTATGGTTTTGCTGGTCGCACCCATGGCAATTAAGGACCGGTTCGCGGGAAACCCTGGAAGAATTTATCGTGCTTACCACAAGCCAGCGTGGGCAACGGCTGGGCTTGTAGTGTAATTTTCCTCTAGCCGACGCATCCAGGCAAGGGTGGGCGTGATGGAGTTTGGATGGGCCCTGCGACGGCCTATGCGGCTTCCGGATTCACCTAGGCACGAGAGGGGACTGCCCGCTGCCTTGCGAGGAGTGGGGGTGAAACCTGAGGTGTGGTGTGCTTGGTTAGAGGGGGTTATGCGAAGGGTCCTGTCACGGCCTCTTTCCGGTATGTCGTGGTGGCATGTCGGCGCACGGTAACGTGTCGTGGGGCTGTGTCTTGTGGGTACAGATGTACACCTCTGATCAGAGTAAAACTATTCGAATAGCCGTGCCCGCGGTTATGGGCGGTCAACCAGATTCACCGTGATTAGTTTCACCCTAGTTTGGTCTAATGAATTTGGTTAATTTAAGTGGATGGTTGGGCCTGTCGCAACGTGGGGTAACGTTGGACAGTGGATGATTAATACTGCTTAATTATTACAACTGTTTTCGCATTCAATTCCTGTTTATAAATGCCAGTATTTATGCAAATGAACCTGCTTAGCTATCCCTTGTTGAATCCATGCATCATACTCCTATTCCGGTATGATTTGCTGAGTACAGTGGGTAGTACTCAGTCTTGCTCTATCACTCCCCAATCCCAGAGTTCGAGTATGCGTCCGATGGAGGTTTCTCAGAGGAGTAGGCTTCGTCCGTGCCGTCGAGGATGCCTGTGGAATGGTGTTCCCGCCGCTGTTCAAGTCAAGGCTTAGCTCCAGTTTTTCTCTTGTTGTCCGCTGCATTTTTGTAAGACTTTTATGATGTTTGTAAGACGTGGATCTGTATGTCAGCATTGTCGTTTGTGTACCCCGGCTGGTCCTGGACGGGGATTTTAATACACATTCTGCTTGAAATTCCGTTCGGGAATTTCTGGGCGTGACAGGGCAAGCCGGGCCGACGGCCCAAAGGGAAGGGAGGAGGGAAAAAGGAGGGTGGCTGGCCCGGGAGGAAGGAAGGGGAGTTGGGCCGAGCCCAAGAGGGAGGAGAGGGATTTTTATTTGTTTTCTTTTTATTTTAATTTATTCAATGAACTTTGTGCCATTAAAATTACTTCTTGAGCTCCGAAAATTCACGGAAAAATCCGGAGAGTGTTTTAGGGCCCAAAGAATATTACAAAATATTCTCGGCCAATGATTTTTAAGGGAAAATTTTTAATTCTCCCAATATTTCACTTGATTAAATTGCTTTAACTTTTATTTAATTTCTAGAAAATGCATTATTTAATGATTTTTAATCCCGAACGAAAATCGGGGCGTTACAAAAGGTCTTACATAGTAGTTAGGCCGACCGGCCAAATAAAAGAGTTTAAACGCAGCGGAAAAGATAAAGATACATAAGTTCTTCAGTGTGCCCATCTACCAAACCACACAGGCAACTGACTAGGAACCACCCTAGAAAGAACCATCCTTAGAAACTCCGGTAACACCCGCTTCCTGCAAACAAGACTAAAAACAACAACAAGAGGTGGGTCAATACACGAGGTATTGGCAAGTCCTACCCAAACCTTGGGAAACCTAGGACTATTGCAAGCTAAGATCAAGGATGGCTATATTTGTGGCTCATTTTCAGCACAAAGCAAATTTTATTTCACAATAGCAAATAATAGTAGATTGCAACGAAACTTTGTAAATCAAAGGATAAACAACAGTAATAGTAACATTAATATTTTCATAGTACCATCCTTGCGCCCTCCATGGCAACAAGTAACAATTTTATTCTTAACCCATGCTAGACAAAAACCATCACCATTATTCACCATATCCATTTCATAATTTATTTAACAAAAATCACCAACACTATACTTGTATCATTTCACCAAGTCACTCATGACCGTGAGCACGGCTAATCGATTAGTTTATACTCTGCAGAGTTTGTACAACTTTACCCACATGATGTGATAGAAACCAAAAGGCTACACTCTAGTTGTTTTGGTACCCATCTGTACCCCACACTCTACACATTGAATGTGGACTAGAGGTCACAACGAAGCCGTTACATTGCTTAAAGTCTAGCCTTGCATGAGCACGGAGAGTGTTTCTCCACATTGGCAATGAACCAATGCCGCTAGGAAAGGTGGGCCCCATCCTAATCCTAACGCCGTGAGGCGAACACATCCGTTCCCTCAACGAGGCACTATCCGTTATATTGGATATGCTTAGACGCCCATGCCATATGGCGAACACAACCGTTCCCATAGAGGGTCACATGGGTAGCTCCTATGAACCATCGCTCAGACTAGTCCCTACTACAACGGCCTCCCAATGCAAGGCTAAACAATAAACAACTTAATAAGCCAAGGTCGCCCCATAACCGACACATATGGTTGCACGGTAATCTTAGTTGGTGACACATAGTTCAGTCCTTAATCGACTCGGGCATACACTCCCCCTGTCGGTGTGCAACTACCACCATATGCACACCACTTGCCGCCCAAGCCTAAAATCATCGTTTTTTTCAATTTTCAATTTTCACAAAAATAACAGAGGCAACCCCTACATATCATTTTCTTTTTTCAATTATCCCATTTATAAATAGTGAATATCATGTCATAAGTAACCATCGGGAATTTCTAAGCATGGCTAAGCAATAGCTATATTAGTAGCTCGAATATACCCACGGTGGTGCTTGGATAGTACCACATAAATACCCATCCTAGTGGTTCAACAGTAAGGATAATCAATATATCAAGGTAGGTAATGCAGCAAATAGATCATTTCTACCAATACCCCATTTTCTTTATAAAACATCGCATGCAATTTATAAAATAATCAAGCATTTGCGAAGATATAGGATTCAACATAATCGAAGGAGGAATTGAATAGGACTTGCCTTGCTCAGTTGGTTACTCAAATAACTCTTGGTCCTACACACTCTCGTCAACAGCTACAATTGATTCGTCCTCTATTTAAATTTAAACGTACATTCAAATGAACATCCAATAAAACTCTAAGATAAAATATGATGCATGGTGCATGAACATGTTCAGTGTATAGAGGGTGATTTAATATAAATTTAGGGGAAAGAATCGCCTAAATCCGATGTTGTACGTGCAAGTTATCGCGTTTCTAATATTTAAAGTACGGTAAATACGAAGTTTACTATTTAAATTTAAATTAATGAAAATTTTCACAACAGTGGTGATAATTTTGAGTGTACAGTATTAAAGGGAGCATTATTATGAATCTAACAAAATTTGGTTCACCTCAAACGGAGTTAAAATGAATTCTCTATGATTTTCCAAAGTTTAAGCATTTTATAGTGCATAAATAATTAACCGAAACCATTTTATTAATTTCTCTTTACAAAAGCCTGAAGCGTACTCTCTAGAATACGCTTTCCTACATGGAAAACGTATTACAGTAGTGTGCATACACTTAAAACAGTGGGGTCCACATGTACGTGTCTCGTGTATTTATCATTTCAACCCTACTCTTTTTATTATTTACATATAAGTCCAAGGTCCCACTTGTAAGTGTATTGGTGCTTTGTATTGGGAGCCCTAGAGTTTTGCTTATTTACGAATAGGACCGGTCTTCTTCCCCAACAGGAAGGAACGAGGGGAGCGGCATGGGGGCGGCTCGGGACGGCCTTGCCGGCGGTGAGTGGCGGTGGGGCTGCCTAGAGCGGAGGCAGGGGTGGCTAGAGGAGGTTAACGTGCATCTCCTGGTGGCGGTGGCGCGGCCGGGGGTGTCTAAAGGCAGGGAGCGCCATGGCCGGCGTTGGCGGCAGTTCTGGACGTCGGCGGCCGGCGTGCTACGATCGACAGCGATTCGATTCCTTGCTAGGAGAGGGTCCAGGGACTACGAGAATCCTTACCCCGTGCGTGGTTGGAGTGGAGATGGTCCGAAGCGGCGTGGCGACGAGCTCCCGAGGCGGTCGGCGGTGACAATGGTGGCGGCGGATCTCCGGTCGAGGGGTCCTAAAATAGATTGCTGAAATGGATTTAGGGAGGTCCTATGATCCTGGTGGTGCAAGGAATCGAGAGGGAACTCACCGAGGCGACGGCTCGATGGTGTGGGTTCCGAGGCGGCGCTCTGTTCGGCCGGCGCGGGGCGCGACGGTGGCGCGGGCGTTCCCGGCGAATCAGAGGGTTTCGGTCTTCGGCTTTGGGTGTGGAGGTTGAGAGTGGTGTGGAGAGTTAGCTGGCGCGAGGGTTCGATTTATAGGCGAGGTAGGAGTGAGAGGCAAGCGCGGGGATTTGTCGCGAAGTGCTCGGCGTCTCTCGCGCGCGCAGGCGGTGGTCGGCGGGGAACACGGCTTGCAGCAGGCGTCGGCTTTGCGCAGGGATTGCAGAGGGGGTGCAGGGGTATTCAGAGGGAGCCAGGGCGGTCGATCTCGCCTTGTCGCTTCGGGCGTCGGCTTTGGCAGGGGGCGGCGGCGTTGGATTGGCCACGGCGGCTGCGGTGGTCGGCGCCTGGGCGCGGCAGGGAATCGGCAGGGATGGCGTCGGCTTTGTGCAGCCTTGGCACAGCGGGATTCGCGGGCTGAGGGTGGCGCAGTGTCGCGTCGCATCGTTGCTCGGGCAGAGAGAGAGAGGGAGAGCAAGAGAGCGGCAGCTCCGGGTTGGGCGAGCCGGCGAGGGACGCGGCGAAGGCAGCGGCAGGGCCTCGGGCAGGGGCGCACCAGCCTTGCCTCAGCTTTGCCAGCGGGAATCGCGGGCAGAGGTTGCTTGGTCGGCTTGGAAACGATGACCTCGATCTCGCACGCTAGATGCTCGATGAATTGACTGAAAGGAATAGATGGAGAGAAGGGAGAAAGACAGAGAGCAGGGATAAGGAGATGGTGGCTGGCAGGTGGGGCCAATGGTCCTTAGGCCCACTGGTCAGAGAGATAACGGGAGAAGGGATGAGGTGAGGGGATTTTTCTCTGGGAATTTCCAAGAAGGCCGAGAGTTTGATTAATTTTTTTGGATATGCTACTGTGCTCAAAAGCTTGTGCAAAAAATTCTGGAGGTTAGTCTGGTCAAGACCTCCACTTGGTAAATTTTTGGGATTTTTCTCACGTGCAGTTTATTTTTTTGAAAATTCAAACAAGTTCACTGTTTTTATTTTAATTTGAATCAAATTTTGTATGCTTTCATCTTTTTAATTGAGACGCAAAACTTGTGAGATTTGCGAAAGGTTATTTCAAGTGTCTACCACTTATTTTAATTAGTTTCTTTTTGTTTATATTTATTGCATGCAAATGAGTTATGAGATGCATGGAAAATCCAAGAACACCAAAATTAACTTCAAATGACAAGGACAAGATCAAAATCAAATTTTTGCTAAGTTTTCTTCATTTTGTTTTTTTTTAGCTTCAAAGAATTCCTGGTATGTTACAAATAGGTTTTTGCAACAATTTTTATTTAGTTGTAATAAATTTTGATATTGCCATAAAATGGATGTGGCAAAAATATATATTACAACACTTCACATCGTTGTAATAAATAACTATTGCCACCACTCCATGTGTGGCATTAGTTCTAAGTACCAAATTAAGTGTTTCAATATTAATTTATCATCCTAACTATTTTCTTTTGATATCTTGTCAAAGCCAGGATTCGAACCCAAGATCTCTCCCTCACGCGCACTCTCTATGACCAACTCACCTACGCATCAATTTTGTTTACAAATGCATACAATTCCATTTGAGACTGCCTAACTGAGATTTGAATCATGAATTTGAGTATTTAAAAGATTTCAAATGAAAATTTTAAGTTGTAGATCTCATCGAGAGCTATAAATTTTATATAAAATTTGTCCTAATCCGTGTCCATATGAAAAGAATAAGTTAAATTATGAGATGATAATTTTTTATTGCAACGAATTTGTTGATCATGGCAATAGAAAATAGTGAAAAGTGCCATGTACTATGCAAATTGCCACAAAAATTAAATGTGTGGCGATAGAACATGTTTTTTGCAATAGTAATGTTTTTTGTGGCGATAGCTCATTTCCTATTGCAATAAAAATACTGAATAAAACAACGATTGTAAATCGTTGCAACAAAGTATAGTTATTTGCCACAGAAAAAATATCATTGCGATAGTATAAAATATTGCCACGAATTATCTTTTGTTGTAATAAATTGGTGGCGATAGCTCAATTATCTTGTAGTGCACCTATTGCAACGGTTTTGGGCATATTGCAATGAATTCAAGCCGTTGCATAAGCCCGATTTCCTAGTAGTGGTTCAGGTGCAAGACGATCTCTGCATAGCTCAACCTTCTTTGCTTCAGTGTTCATGTCTGCAGCGACATATCTACCCAGATAGTTGAAGCGTTCCATGAACTCCATGAAGGGCATGTTTCCTTGCTTCAGGTTAAGAAACTCTTTCTTTTTGATCTCCATGAGACTAGCAGGGATGTGAGCAGATCTGAATCCCTCTCTGAAAACAGTCCATGTGATAGGCTCATCAGGAGGAATGAGAGTCTTGTATGTCTCCCACTAAGCAGCTGCTGCACCTTGCAGGTAGTAAGCAGCAAAGGTAGCCTTCTCTATAGAATCACACTGGCTAAGATTTAGCTTGATTTCAATATCACGAAGCCAATCATTTGCTGCAAGTGGATCAGCCGCAGAAGAGAACTGTGGCGGATGAGTTTGCTGAACATTTACCAACTTGGAAGGTGCTTGGTTAGCCTGCTGTGCTATAGCAGCCCCTATGTTCTAAGAGTTTGCCACCATCATTTCAAAGAGCCGGTTCTGGTTCGCTAAGAGTTGAGCAAGGGATGGTTCATCGTCATGCCGCTCAGTGGTGGCGGCACGCCGACTACCCCCGGCATGTCCAGCGGAATGAGTGCCAGCTCGAGGTTGACTAGCTCCCTCACCACCGGTGTCATCCGTGTGAGCAGCCATAGAGCGAGTATGTGTCATCCTGCACTCAAGGTACAAAAGTACATGAGCTGTTTGTGCAAAGACTTGATATATACATCACCCTAAATAAATATAATACAGGAATGATTTTCTAATAGCTGAATTTACAAGTCATCCATCTCATATTTGCATAAAACAAATTTCTGGAGAGCAAGCAATTCATTCCAAAAAGGAGCATAAGTTTCATTCCAGTACATCAGTTTCAAAGGATCTAAGTGATCACAGATAGATAGAATTGGACAATGATCATAAGAAACCAAGTTCTTGCCTCGGTGTTACAAAATTCGACCATTACGAGGATTACATAATAGGGTGTCATCTCATACATCTTTTGGTAAAAGAAATGAAAGTTACACCCCATACATTTTTCCTTTAGTACACCATTCTATGGAACTTGGGAGAATCCGATAGGAGGTTGAGGCACCGTAGTTGACGGAGTGGCCATGGTCAAACGGTATTGTCTCCCATTCCGCTCAAACACGTAGAATGGTCCTAGCTACATCGGATCTCCAACAAGTGCAGGGTCTGGCATGGTTAGACGATTGTAGTGGAAACCAACTCTCAAGCAGGCTCTAGTGTTTATATTCTGATAAATACCTATGGGAGGAGGCAAAGTCTTAGTAAGAGGTTGAAGTTCATGATTCCCATAAATAATGGCATTATCAATGTGCCCTTGGTGCCCGAGTGGTTCTATTTGTCTATCAAGCATGATCACCCTAGCTTGCAATCTACGCAACTCGGCCATAGTTTTTGCGAGATATCTATCCATAGCACGAACTAGGCCGGCTAAGAATAGCTGTGGAGTGTCAATCTCTCTCATGTTTCCCTCAAGACCTGGATAGTAATTGGCAGTTGTTTGGTTTGTGCAAGCTGGAAAGTAGTGAAAGAACCCATCCATCCCTGGCCTATAGTGTCGGTAATACACAATCGCTTGAAATGCAGCCTGTATACACAAGGTGCATCCCAACCACAAGCTTGAAAGTAAAGGGGTGGTTCATGGATCCAAATTCCCTATATACACAGCTCAGCCATATAAGCTCGGAGAGATGAACTCCGTTCAAGAGAAAAGAAATGATACTCTGTTGGGTGGCTATGGCCAAGATGTTGCAGCATGAGCCACAAGATGTGAGGCAATGATCCTTCCTCATAACCTCCGGAATAGCCTAGTGGTCGCCACACAGAAGACACCTACAAGATTTGGAAATATAGACCAATTAGAATTTCAATTGAAAATCATTAGGATCTCGGAAATGGTGTTATGGTTATTTTATCATGTTCTGTCCAGCATACTATTATGCAATAGGTTGACCTTATTTCAACATGTGAATGCATAAATTTCTTGGTTAAATACATGCCTAAGGATGCCCTGGTTATATCCACATTATGGTATAAGATTTACAATTTTTACACACATATATTTATCTATAATGAATTTCTAAACTAGATAATGCAGTACTGAAACTATAGGTTGATCTGTGCTGTTCGAATTTTTAACCCAATGTCCAGACATGCAAAAATTCTAGGGATTCATAATTAAGTTGGGTAGCTACTGGAAATTGGCGAAAATTTAGCTACTGCATACTGGTCTGTGAAAAAATGTGAAGGACGACTGCTACATCCTCTAGAATCTGCGCAGCCTGGACTTTTGCAATTTTTAAACTAAGATGCAAGGTTGTAAAATTCGCACCAAAATTAGGACATTCTAAGAACTTAATGCAGAGGCTTCACAAAAATCTAGTGGCCTTTATATGACAAGAAATCTATGGTTAAAAACAAATCAATTCCATCCTGCCCCATACTACCACCTTCTAGGCCATCGATAAAAAAGTAATTTTTTGAATTCAGCTTTGGAAAGGAGAAATTAGCTATTTATTACTGAGAAGTTTTCAAATCATTCAAGTACAAACTTGAATCGAATTTGTTTCATTCATTCCTTAGTCTTCTCTATGAGTAACTACTTTTTCTTATTCATATATCATCCGATTCTATAGAATAAGGTGGAGTTTTAAAATCAAAACAAGATTCATAGGAAAGGAATTTATCCAAAAGGGTTAAGAAGTAAGAATAGATTAAAATTTGCAAAAAAATATTATTAGTGAGGACATTACCCTCAAAATATTTTCTTTTGAAGCCTTACTACCATTCAATCTTAAAAGGGTTCCTGCGGTCGGTCTTGGCTCTGATACCAATGCTGTCGGAAGCACTCCGAACCTCTTATTATATTTGAAGGATGAATAGCTAAACTCAATTCTTCCATAAAACATATTAAGAAATTCGACGCACCGAGAGAAAGATATATGAGACCTTGCTGGGCCTTTAGCCTGCCAGGTAACTTCAGCCTGAGATGTGCCTGTTAAACCACACGAAGGTGGCGACTAGATGTGTTACACATTCAGGAGACTTGACAAAAATGGCTAAAGATCTGCAACATCTCAAATATCTTTAACTCATACTAATGTTTAATATGTTCCTAACAAAAGGATCACACTAAACACTTTCATCCAAGCACATGGTATCTCAAACTTAGGAAGTTCTTTGTTCTAAGTCTTAGATAGAATCATACAACATAGTGCTTAGATACATATGGCCGACCGGCCAAATAGTTAGGTTCGTCTGGCTCGCTATGCTCCGGAAGATGTGCGCACCGATGAAGAGCGTCAAGAGAAGTTCCTGGAAGGACTTAATGATGAGCTTTCTTATACACTCATGACTGGGGATTATCATGATTTCCAGAAGTTAGTGGATAAGGCTATTCGTCAGGAGGACAAGTACAATCGCATGGAGCAGAAGAAACGCCGGATTGCTCATTTCAAGGCACAACAGGGGAATAGTCAGAAGCCGCGTCTTACTTTGGGACCCCAGTCAATGTCACAGGGAGGTTCTTCATCTGTTGTTCGTTCGCAGCATCAGTTCTTCAACAACAATGCTGGCAACAACAACCGCAATCAAGTTCCACGCCCTGTTGCAGCTCCAACACAGCAACAGCCTGCAAAGAGGGAGCAAGGCAGCAAGCCCGGAGTATGCTTCAACTGTGGAGACCCAGGCCATTACTCTGACAAGTATCCGAAGCCCCGCCGTGTGAAGGTTGTCCCTGCTCAGAACAACTCCTCCGCACCAGCAGCCAAGGCTCGTGTCAACCATGTTACTGCTGCAGAAGCTCAAGGTGCTCCAGATGTGATTTTGGGTACGTTCCCTGTTAACTCAGTTCCTGCAACAGTGCTTTTCGATTCTGGTGCTACGCATTCATTTTTATCTATGAGTTTTGCGGGAAATCATGGGATGGAAGTAGAAGATCTTAGACGTCCTTTGATGGTTAGTACCCCGAGTAATCAAGCACTCTCATCACAACGTAGCCCCTCTGTCAGAATAGAGATCCAAGGTGTACCCTTTCTGGCCAACCTTATTCTGTTAGAATCCAAAGACCTTGATGTTATCCTAGGGATGGACTGGTTAGCCAGATATAAAGGTGTGATAGATTGTGCCAATAGAAAAGTAACTCTCACCAGCAATGACGGTCAAGTCGTAACTGTTCATGCATTGCCCTCTGAGACTATAGAGTCAAGTCTGAACCAAATAACTTTGGAAGAGATTCCTATAGTACGAGAGTACCCCGATGTGTTCCCTGATGATTTACCTGGTATGCCGCCTAAAAGGGATATAGAATTCAGAATAGATCTGGTACCAGGAACAACTCCGATCCATAAACGACCCTATAGAATGGCAGCCAATGAATTAGCAGAAGTCAAGAAGCAAGTAGATGGTTTGCTTTAGAAAGGATACATCAGACCTAGTTCATCTCCATGGGGAGCTCCTATTATCTTTGTGGAAAAGAAAGACCATACCCAGAGGATGTGTGTGGACTATCGTGCCCTTAATGATGTGACTATCAAGAATAAGTATCCGCTGCCTAGAATTGATGATTTGTTTGATCAGCTTAAAGGTGCCACCGTTTTCTCCAAGATAGATCTCCGATCAGGGTATCACCAGTTGAGGATCAAAGAGGAAGATATACCTAAGACGGCTTTTACCACCAGGTATGGGTTGTTTGAGTGTACTGTTATGTCTTTTGGACTTACCAATGCCCCCGCTTTCTTCATGAACTTGATGAATAAGGTGTTTATGGAATACCTAGACAAGTTCGTGGTTGTCTTTATCGATGACATTCTCATCTACTCCCGAACTAAGGAAGAGCATGAAGAACATCTTCGTCTTGCACTAGAGAAGCTGCGAGAACATCAGTTGTATGCCAAGTTTAGCAAATGTGAATTCTGGTTGTCTGAAGTGAAGTTCCTGGGTCACGTAATCTCAGCAGGAGGAGTTGCCGTTGATCCTAGTAATGTGGAATCCGTAACCAACTGGAAACAACCGAAGACAGTTTCAGAGATTCGCAGTTTCCTAGGTCTCGCAGGTTATTACCGGAGGTTTATAGAGAATTTCTCCAAGATTGCTAAGCCCATGACACGACTGCTTCAGAAAGATGTGAAGTACAAGTGGTCAGAAGAATGTGAGCAGAGTTTTCAAGAGTTGAAAAGACGCTTAATATCAGCTCCCATTTTGATTTTGCCTGATCCAAAGAAGGGTTTCCAAGTGTATTGCGATGCATCTAAGCTTGGGTTAGGTTGTGTTCTGATGCAAGATGGGAAGGTGGTTGCCTATGCATCTCGTCAGTTACGTCCGCATGAGAAGAACTACCCTACTCATGATCTCGAGTTAGCTGCAGTGGTTCATGCGTTGAAAATTTGGCGTCACTATCTTTTCGGTACTCGTACGGAGGTGTATACGGATCACAAAAGTTTGAAGTATATCTTTACCCAGCCGGATCTGAATATGAGACAGAGGAGATGGTAGGAATTAATTAAGGATTATGACATGGGAATTCATTATCACCCGGGAAAGGCTAATGTTGTAGCAGATGCTCTTAGCAGGAAGGGCTATTGCAATGCTATGGAAGGACGACAGTTGCCATTGGAGTTATGCAAGGAATTTGAAAGATTAAATTTGGGAATTGTCAGTAGAGGTTTCATTGCAGCCTTGGAAGCAAAGCCCACTCTAATTGATCAAGTTAGGGAAGCTCAAATTAATGATCCTGATATTCATGAGATCAAGAAGAATATGAGAAGAGGAAAAGCTATCGGTTTCTTGGAAGATGAGCAAGGGACTGTATGGTTGGGTGAGAGGATCTGTGTCCCAGACAACAAAGATTTAAAAGATGCAATTCTGAAAGAAGCTCATGATACTTTATACTCCATTCACCCTGGTAGTACCAAGATGTACCAAGATCTCAAGGAAGGATTTTGGTGGGCAAGTATGAAGCGTGAGATAGCGGAATATGTAGCTGTGTGTGATGTATGCCAGCGAGTCAAGGCAGAACATTAGAAACCTACAGGTTTGCTGCAGCCTTTAAAGATACCAGAATGGAAGTGGGAGGAAATTGGGATGGATTTCATCACTAGTCTACCCAGAACGTCATCGGGCCATGACTCTATTTGGGTGATAGTCGACAGGCTTACCAAAGTGGCTCATTTCATCCCTGTGAGGACAACATATTCCGGAAGTCGTTTGGCGGAACTGTATATGGCAAGGATTGTGTGTTTGCATGGTGTTCCTAAGAAAATAGTATCCGATCGAGGTAGCCAGTTTACATCAAAGTTTTGGAAGAAGCTTCAAGAAGAGATGAGTTCTAAGTTGAATTTCAGTATCGCTTATCATCCGCAGACAGACGGACAAACTGGAAGGGTAAATCAGATTTTGGAAGACATGTTGAGAGCTTGTGCTTTAGACTTCGGTGGAAGTTGGGATAAGAATCTGCCTTACGCGGAATTCTCGTATAACAACAGTTATCAAGCTAGTCTTCAAATGGCTCCTTACGAAGCACTGTATGGTCGGAAGTGCCGCACTCCGCTTTTGTGGGATCAAACGGGAGAACGTCAGGTTTTTGGGACTGATATTCTAAGGGAAGCAGAAGAGAAGGTAAAGATCATTCAAGAAAGATTGCGTGTGGCTCAGTCTCGCCATAAGAGTTACGTCGACAATCGCCGCAGAGATTTGAGTTTTGAAGAAGGAGATCATGTGTACCTTCGTGTCACGCCTCTTCGAGGGGTTCATCGTTTTCACACCAAAGGAAAATTGGCACCGCGTTTCGTGGGACCTTATAAGGTTGTCAGTCGAAGAGGTGAGGTTGCTTATCAGTTGGAGTTACCTCAATCGTTGGCAGGAGTCCATAACGTGTTCCATGCGTCACAATTGAAAAAGTGTTTAAGGGTACCAACTGAAGAAGCTAATCTTGAACAGATAGAAGTTCAAGGGGATCTGACATATGTTGAGAAGCCAATCCGTATCTTGGAAACAAATGACAAGAGAACCAGGAATAGAGTTATCCGTTTTTGCAAAGTCCAATGGAGTAATCACTCGGAAGAAGAATCAACTTGGGAACGAGAAGATGAATTAAAGTCAGCTCATCCGCATCTGTTCTCTAGTTCTTCCGAATCACGAGGACGAGATTCTGTTTAAGGGGGGTAGGTTTGTCACACCCTAAAAATCTCAAATTTATAAATTGTTGTTTAATTGGAATTATTAGAAATGATTTTAAAAGTCTAGAAGAGAAGATTTAATTTTAAATAATAAATTCCAATATAAAATGGGGCCAGATAAAATTTTATTAAATACTTTACTTGATTCTATAGTTCCTAGATTTTTCTGGGATTTATTTGAGCCAAGGAAGTATTTTTTAATAAATGGAATTGCATTTCATGAATAATTTAAATTGAAAAAGGTTTTAAAAGTCTTCTTTTGGCTTTGGGCCGAAAGTCGGCCCAAATCTCTTTCTCTCTTTCTCTCTTCCTCAGCCCAGCCGACCCGCAGCCCAGCCGCCGCCGCGCGCGCGCGTTCGCTCGCTGACAGGTGGGGCCCACCTGTCGGACTCGTCGTCTTCCTCGCGCCGTCGCTCGGCCGAACCCTAGCCGAGCCGCGCCGCCGTCTCCTTCCAAATTCGCTCGCGTCTTTCCCGATCCGGTGAAATCGATTGAGGGGAAATGTTTCCCGAGATCTCCTCTACCTTTTACCTTTTGGAATCATCGGCTAAATCGGTTTGGAAACCGTCGGATTCGAGCTCGAATCGGATTCGTCTCACTCCTCCGAACCCTAAACTTTCCTTCGCGTCGCCGGTCGCCGTGGGCCTTCGCCGCCGCCTCTTAGCCGCTATAAAAGGACCCCCGAGCTCCCCTCTACCCGCCGCCACCCTCGCCTTCGCCTCTCGCCGTCTGTAGCGCCCTAGCGCCGTGTAGCCTAGCGCCGCCGTCGCCGCCGCAACTCCAGCCGTGCGCCGCCGTCGCTCCGGTCGTCGTCGCTGCTCGGGGAGGTCGCCAACGTGTTCGCCAAGCCGTCGCCGTCCTTATCCGCCTCTCCGTTTTCGCCGTAGACTGCCGGAACATCGCCGTCGTCGACCCGAAGTTCTTCGCCGTTTCAACCTCGTCGCCGTCGCCGTCCGTTGATCTTCCGCCGTTGCTTTGGTCACCGGTGAGTTCGCCGCGTCGCCCGCATCGTGCTGGTGCCCTCCGTTTGCGCCGCAGCGCCGTCGTTCGCCGGCGAGCACGCGAGGCCGAGCCGTCGCCGGTGGTGACGTCATCGCCGACGTCATCGTCGCCGTGTCTCGTGAACCGACCGTGGATCGTTCGATCTCGGCCGCTCGTTTTGGATAGGATCGATCTCGGCCGTTCGTTTCCGTGAGCCGCCGCCGTGCACCCGGTTCACCGTGAACCCTAGCCGCTGACGCAATAATTCCCTTTTCCTTTTCAAAAATAATTCATTATTGCGTCATAATTCAATTAAAATCCATATAAGTGTTTTAATCCGATTTAATCTTTGAAAATTCATAACTAATTCATCTTAGCTCGGATTTAGTTGGTTCAAGTCTCTAAATTTTTCTAAAATTGAGATCTACAGGTTAAAAATATCCACATCAACTGTTCATGCTTGTTTATGTGCTGTTTTGGTGTTTTTGCTCTTTTCTGTTTAGATTCCGACGTTTCCGGAGAGTCCGTTTTCACAGGAGAAGAATTTGAAGAGTTCCACGGCCAGCAAGGCAAGTCACACAGATCCCAACCAACCCTTTGAGCATGTTGATCCCGTTTAAAGCTATTGTTTCTATTCAACTACTGCATTTATTTTTGAATGTCATTGGGTGGAAATAACCTATTGCCTTGTTATAGCCCTTTTGCTATTGATTCCCTATTCCTTGTCACTTGGTTAATAATTTGATTAGCTAGAACATTATATGGTTTTAGCTAAAGTGAATAGGATGCTTAGCCATGCTTAGAGACACTAGCTCATATAAATGGGATATTTATGACTCACTATTATTTAATGATGGCTTAATAATAGCTCACGATGGTCAATCGTGATTGGTTAATTAATTAAATTGACAACTAAAACTTGATAATGGTGGGTTGTGAGCACATGGTTTTGATGGTCGTGCTCAGGACAATTAAGGACCGGTTCACGAGTTTCGGTTGTGAAACATTAACCGTGCCAACCACAAGCCAGCGTGGGCAACGGCTTTACCTTTTGTATAGCATAGTTCATTGCGGGGCACCAGACTGAGAAGTGGCGGAGATAAGCCCACGGGGGTCGCTGGGGAGTCCATGCCTTGTTTATAAGGGGGTGATTATGATCCAGGAACGGTGCGCTGTGGTGGATTGTGTTGTGCGAGGGGTACTGTCACAGCTCCTTTCCAAGGTACCGTTGTGGTATCGAGGCGCATGGTGACATGTTGTGGGGCTGTGTCTTGTGGGTACAGTGGTACACCTCTGATCAGAGTGAAACTATTCGAATAGCCGTGCCCGCGGTTATGGGCGGGTCTAGCAATGTCTTTCGTGATTAGTCTCACACTTCTCACCATACTAAATGATACTACTAATAACTTGTTTAGCTCCTGGTTTGGAATTGTTAATTCCTGGTTTGGAGATAGAACTGTGCAGCCGGGATTGGTTGTTCAGAATGGTTGGGCCTATGCAACAGGGTATGTTGTATAGCGTTGGATTAATACTGTCTAATTATTACTTAACTGTTTTATTAAATTCTGAAATGTTTATTAAATGCTGTTTATGCAAATGAAACCCTACTATGCCATCCTTTGTTATCTTGTGCACTTGCATATTTGCTGCGTGGCTTGCTGAGTATGTCATATACTCACCTTGCAATCATTCATCAGAGGAGGAGTTCTGCAGTGATGCTGATGGTGTGGAGGATTAGGTGTAGCCCTGGTCAAGCTGCCTGTGGAGTGGAGTCGCCTGCGCCGTTTATCTTATTTTTCCGCTGCTTAGATCTTTATTGATTGAGAGGAACTATCTACCTCTGTAATGATATTTTATTCGCTTATTAATTAGAATAATAATTGTACTCTATTGTCAATTTGTTATTGTGTGCCTCGGCTGATTCCTGGACGAGGGTTTACACACATGCAAGCGTTTGGAATTTTGGATAGAAATTCCGGGCGTGACACAGGTAACTTCAGCCTGAGATGTGCCTGTTAAACCACACGAAGGTGGCGACTAGATGTGTTACACATTCAGGAGACTTGACAAAAATGGCTAAAGATCTGCAACATCTCAAATATCTTTAACTCATACTAATGTTTAATATGTTCCTAACAAAAGGATCACACTAAACACTTTCATCCAAGCACATGGTATCTCAAACTTAGGGAGTTCTTTGTTCTAAGTCTTAGATAGAATCATACAACATAGTGCTTAGATACATATGGCCGACCGGCCAAATAGTTAGGTTCGTGGAAGCATCTTCTACCCAAAAGATCTTTCATGCAACCGACTATGGTAGACCCTAGTAAGAACCATCCTAGAAGAACGAAACATCCCTTGCGAAATCATCCTCCTTAGGAGTGATCTCACCTGCAACCAAGTCTAAACATACAACAATACAATAATACAAGCAATAGTCAGTACAAATAAATTGTACTGGCAAGCACCAAGCAAGCCTAACAGTCTACATGCATGGCATATTCAAAGTAAAGCTTACATTGGCAATTTTCAGCATAAAGCATACGTTCTTTGCAAACATCATTTCAAATTCAGATTTATTTTCATTTAAATTTCAGCAAGCATACACTTATCAAATGGGCATCAAAGTAGATGTTAAACACATAACATAGCTCCTTATTGCCTTCCATGGCAGCAAGGATATAATCCACTTATCTCATCACATTTGAAGTTTAAATTCAGCTTTAGGAAGAATAAAACACAAAGTCTATACTCATGACATATTCACACGCCGCTCATAACCGCGAGCACGGCTAATCGATTAGTTTTAACTCTGCAGAGTACGTACACTTTACCCACATGATGCAAAATAATAATCATGCAAAGCATGGCACGCGATACATAAGTACCCGATTTATTACTCACAACAAAGCCCTTCCAAAATTCATGATTTAGCCTTACACCAGCATGATACGTGTTTCTCCATCCTAAGCCATACTCGATATATGATGTAGAATCGTTAAGTGGCGGGCTCACACCTTAAACTTAACGCTGAGGTGGCTGACACAACGGGAACCCACCACGTGGCACAATACTGTTGTATTGGACAGACTTAGTCACCTAAACTATCACATCGGGGTAAATAGAAAGTTCCTCTGAGTTATCCGAACTCATACACACCGGCCTACCAAAATGTAATGCTAACCATAAATAATTTACTAAGCTTGGGCTATCCCATACTAGCACATGTGGCTGCACTGTATACGAAACGAACTGACATTGAGTGAAGTCCTTAGGTTGGTCAGGGCACACTCTCCCCCTATCGGCACACAACTAAATATCATATGTGTACCACATGAGGCCCAAACCTAAAGTCCTCATTTTCCAACATTTTATTTAACAAATATCACATTTTATCATTTTAATCCAGATCGTAAAGTAGTTCATTTTATATACATAATTGAGCCCAAATGGTAAGTAAAGACATTTCTAAGCATGGCTAAGCATTTTTATAGACTTGTGTCCTTAAGTATCAAACTTAATGTGACAATTTTAATTGTTCCTAAGGCTTGGAATAGTGGTTAAGGTCTTTGGTGGAGTTTAGGTAATAATGCAAGTTAAGGAGTTGTTCTAATAAATTTTACAAAGTTTTAACGGATTAGTGTACAATTGACATACACTATTTGCAATTCTTTTCAAAAACCTCCAAATCATAGGTTCAATGTGATCAAAGAGGAGAGGTGGCTTGCCTTGCTCTTCCTCTCCTTGCTCAGCTACGAAGTTGGTCTCCTCGTGATTTGGCTGCGAATCATCTAAACATACATAATGCAAAAATCAAAATTATAGACAGACATAAAAATCCAACATGCTCTAAAATGAATGCTTTTTATGGAGTTGGTGTGCTCTGTGTTAATTTGATTTTTAGTGAAAGAATTTTTATTTTAACAATTTTCACTTAAAAGTTACAAATTTTTAATGTGTCTTCTTGTTAAATATAGACCTACATGCATTTTTTATTTTTGAGACATAAATCTTCATGATTCTGTTAAGTTAAACATTTTCATAATGCAGAGCATAAAAATATGATTCCAAAAAAATTTAGTTTGCCAACTTTAGAGTTAGGATGAATTTTCTATGAATTTCTAAAGTTTTACCATTTTTCAGTTGATTAGAAACTAGTTTTGCATTTTCTCTAATTTTCTCAAATCATTTTCCTCTCTCGGGTCCACCAGTCAGCGACTACACTTTTGCGCATAAGCCCCTGGGTTCTCGGGAAATAGATCACGCAGCCGCTAGCACGTGTTCCAGGATTTTATTCAAAAAGGAACTTGATTTTTAAGTTATTTACGGTTTAGTACACGACCCCACATGTAAGTATCTGATAGTTTTGCTTAAACACCCATGGAAGTATTTAAATTTCACAAGTCATGCCCTTGCTCTGGACAGAGCAGAGGAGCAGCTCTCCCGCGAGCTTCCCGACATCACCAGCGGCGAACAGCGGCGATTCAGCTCAAGCTCCCGAAACGAAAAGTGTAGAGAACAACCATGCGAACCCATTGGTGGCTTTCTTGAAAGCTTTAGTGCTCTATAGCGGCCGTTAGGGTGTTGGAAGCGGCGATTAAGCTCGGCTTGCACATGCATATGGGTTTTGAGGCTTGATCTATACATGCATGTATTTACTAGGAAGCTCACCAAGTAGCGAACGCGGCTCGGCGAAGTCTTGGCAACGGAGAGCTGGTTCGGCGACGCGGCTGCTACGGTCGCCGTCGGCGAAGGAATGGAGAAGGAGCGGCTCTTCGCCGCTGCCGACGCGTGCTCCCGCGCGTGGCGCGCATGTTCTGAGCCGTGGCCCGTTTGGAGAACAATGTGAGGCTGAAAAGAGGGCCCCCACACGACCTATGGTCCACCTGGCAGTGACTTGTGTGAGAGAGGGAGAGGAGATCTGGAGTTTTGGCTAAGTCTGGAATAGAGGTGGAATTCCAACTTTGAGCTCGGTTTAAAATTATTTCCAGGCAGATTTAGAGCTAGAGACCAATGGCAAAGTTGTAAAGTAATGTTTATACTATAGTTTGGATCAAGTCTTACAGCCTAGAAGTCCAAGGTCCAATTTTGGCAAGGTTTCAAAGTGCTCCAGAGAATCTGTCAAAATCCTGACTTTAGAGTGCTTAGAGAATTGTTTGGTCCATCTAATGAGTTGATAAATTAAACTAAAATTCACATTTGGTTTCTAAGGTCAGCAAGGAGTTAATACAAATTTTTCCCATATTTTTGAGTTGTTCCAAGTATTTTTCTTAAGTCCATTAGTTTTGCTTAAGAAAGAATATGCTCCAATAATGCATATGCAAACACCACAAAATGCACAAGCAATTAAACATGAAATTTCTAGGCAAGAGTTTTATTTATTTTACTTCATCCACCATTTCCATGCTTTCCATACGTCCAAACTTGTGGTATGTGACACCTATGATTAAGCAATGGCTATAAAGTATAAAGTTCTACGCTCCTATTGAATGCACTTCTTTGATCACTCGTATAGCAAGAGGGTTTGGGGTTATTTCAAATGAACAAATTGCTTACATTTCAACCCCTCATGTTTATATCGATGAATCATATCTAGTGCAAGGACATACTCTTAAGCATGGAGTGGATGGATCTTTAATATTTTTCTATCCCGGTTGTACAAGTGAACTCCCGTTACCTAACCCGAGGTATGATTTGTACAACTGCTATTCGCTAACCATTCCCCTGTAGACGATAGAGGAATCTCGTGCAGGTGCAACGCATAGGAGTACATGCAGAACGACATTAGAAGAATAGGGAGACTCAACATATTCACCACCAGCACACGTCTGTCAGGGTGGTTGAGATCCAGTTGGAGATACCTCCGGCTGGGCTCAACCTCCACGTCATAGCACGGGAGGATCTGCTTGGCAAAGTGCTAGCAGTTCTCAGTGGCAGACCCCTCATGAAGTGCGCTGGGGCATAGTCAGTCCGCAGGATCAAGTGGCATGCCTCCAACCTCTAGCGGATGGCGCTCGGGTTCCACTCGTTGGGACTTGAGTGAAATCACACGGAGGGTAGGCTCACATGAGATGCAGGCTGGAGAAATCCAACAGACCCTCGAAGGACACGTGATCCAGGAGCATGAGTGGCAGCAGAATGTTGATGCACGGTTCTCCAACCTCAACACCATGATGTAGCAAAGATAAACTGATCTGCAAGCCTACTTCCGCCATCAAGGATTCAATCCTTACCCTGGATCGTGAGCAAGAAGCAAGCTTGGGGGGAGATGTCTCTCCCCTGCGAAGGTAACTTGTGTCTGCATATTTTCTTTCCTTGCATATTTCCCTTCTTGCATTGCATTTATAAACTTGAAAACCACATAAAAATATGCAAATTAGAAAATACCAAAAATATAGGTTAGATTTTATTATGCTAGGTAAGACAACCTAGATCTCCATGTTGAAATGATGAATAGTTGCTCTCTTTTATATCTCTAATGTATATGTTCATAGTTAAGTACTCTCTCAAGTTTTAAGTGAAATTAGCCAACCATTATCCGGGAACCTGAGAGATGTGAGTTGCACATTGCGTGATCTAAGTCTATGTCATTGTGAGATATGAGATAGTGAAATAGAGTTGTTGTAATCTTAACCCAAGCTTGATTTAAATTCCGGATGATTTGTTTCTTCAAAATGATAAATTTGGAAGTTCCTTATTTGATATAAATTCCTACCAGAGCCAAATATAGTTCTTATTATTTGAAACCTTATACAATATTTGGTTTCTTGTATTTCCATTGAACTTTGTCAAATTTTGTGACTTGTGTAGATGCTTTTCATACTTTATGATCAAGATCATACACCCACATATGCATACACATGCTATGCTTCTACACTGGAAGATAGCATCCATGTCATCCACCATATCGATGTCATTATTATCCACAAATAAGCTCTCCATTCATGCTTCCTTTCCAAAGAAATGTCCCTTGCAAAAACAAAAGAAAAAGGAGGGAAAGGTATGGCTATGAGAAAAAAATATTTAATAATGAATTCTTGCTGTTCCAAAAATTGAAGCATGATGAAAAGAAAAAAAAAGCCATACCCTCTCTATGAAAATTAAAGAATGTTTTGGAGGAAAAACATAAGCACAAAGGAGAACCATTTTCTTTATCCACATTCCATTTTCCACCACACACTTTGCATGATCTTGATCTAAGTATGATTTATTATCTGCTTTAGTCAAAAAGGCAATATCTTTGGTGAGGAATAAATATTCATACGCTTTGGAGTGATCGAGAGAATCACTTAAGGAACTTAGTTATTATTCACAAAATTTTTGAAAACCATCTGGAATGAAAACTAATTAGCAAGGAGATAGAAAATGGTACTCTATGATATGTCCTGTCTCTCAATCTCCTAAGGTGGTGAGCGGCATGTGTTCCACAAATTTTAGGCGTAAGGGTAAGCCACCGTGCATATTTGCTTAACATGAGAGAGAGTACCTGTTGGCGACTGTTAAGTGCTAAATTTATACCGCCAACATCTGCATAAAGTCCAGATAATAGATATCATATATTCCACAAGTGCTGGTGTATATTTATGTGCAGGTGATAAACCCAGAAGTTGGGAGGAAAATCAGACTAAAGTGAAGAAAGAGTATATCCATACAAGAGGTGGGCTTTAGACTTCATCAAAATATCAGAAGATCTGCCCAAAACTCGCAGAAATTGGTAAGGCGGAACAGCAGAAGTCGACAGGCCAAAACTGAGGGCCAGATGGGCCAGCCTAGGTTTGGGCGAACCCTGATCAGCGCCGTTGATCCTGGGGTTTGGCAGGGACGGTCTAGATGCACTCCTGATGGCGGTTGCGGGGTACTTCGGACAATTCCCCTTCCAATAACCGTCATACCTGTCCTATTTAAGAAGCTTCACTCCTTCACTCTCACACACACTTCCAAGCTTGAGCTAAATTATAAGAGACTCTATTGTACTATTTGTATACTAGAATTACGAAGAGAATAGAGTAGAAGAAGACGGAGGAATTCCGGAGCTGTCAGTAATCTTCTCATGTTTCTTTTATTCTGTTTATTACTCTGATATTAATAGAATTATCTTCTTGAGTAATTTAGATTTGTATTGTGAGAATTATTTCTTTGTTAGATCCTAATCAGCATACGGGATTATTGTTCACTATAATCAACTAAAATATAGTGATTGCTTTGGTGAGTTATAAACACTAAAGTTGATATTAATTGCTTAGAAGTGGTCTTTTGGTAATTATTATCCAGTAATTGTTGCGTATTCCACAGTACGATTGAGGTGGGCGTAGAGGTGGTGACAGCTCTCAAAAACACTTAAGTCCTCCTTGTCCGGGTACATAGTAGAGCGACATCTGGGAACAATAGGTTGCTAGTGCCTGAAGTATTGCATTAGGATTAAACTTAAGCTTTCCCTAGACACTGTTTCTCACTAGGAAAACCTCTCTATCCTCTACCTATTTTCGCTTGGTTTCCTTGGATGAACCGGCGGAAGAATTAATCACACACGTTCCCTTGGATTCGATACCCTTGGAATACTCCGTAGGGGAAGTGCTACATCGGTATATCCGTGCGCTTGCGGATTCCTTCTGTGATCGTAAGAAAACCTCACTCCCAAGAAAGCTTATGGATAAAAGGGCCCACAAGTCAGGTGTAACTGTCCGGAAACCGCCTTAACTGCCACAACCGCCTAAAGGACCCACCTGTCAGTGACCCTGCCGAGGCTGGAGGCCTGCTAGGCTGGCCCAGGTTCTGCCAAACCTAGTGTTCGGCCGAACCCTGGCTGCTACGGCTCAGCTCGGCCCTCCACGTGGATGTCTAGGATTGCTTCTCAATGATGATTACAAGGGCATAATCGACATTACGCATTAGGATAACTGTCATACCGACCCTATTTAAGGAGGAGCTCACTTCAATTCTCTATACACACTCAAGCAAGCTCAAATTCCTCTTCATACTTTAGTATTAGTATCTTAGTATTAAGTGGAGTAGAATAGAATAGTATTCGGAGTCCTCGGAGTATTCGAAAGAGTTTCGGTATGGCTCTAACAGCTCTTGTATTCTCTTTTGTAATACTTTCGATATTAATGAAATACTCTTCTTTATATATATTCGGTACTTTGTTTAGTCTGAGTACTATTCTTACTTTATATCTGTGTTGTACTGATTGTGTGGGTAGCCTACTAGAGAAGTGCAATGGTGCGGGTTTAATGTCTGATTTATCAGTTGCTCTATGTCATGTGCATGGGTGTAGATTAGTATTTAATAATGTAAGCGCGGTGCTTAGATTATTAAATACCATTAATTGGGCATATATGCTACGGGACAGTAGAGGTGGGCCGCTGATGGTGATAGCTCAGTACGGGCATTCCGCCACATTAGTATATATTCCTAAGACAAATTCCTAGGGAGGGTAATCCTCCGTATTTAACCCCGGTTGGAAGGCCATGACAAGTTGTCGTAATGAACTCAGCAACCCGGGGTGGTCTCTCGAAGTACAAGGAGGGCACTGTTAGGGGGTATTGGCCGCACGATTATATACTAGCAGATGTAGATTAGGAATTGAGTGTATACTATAAGTATAGGAATTGAGTGCTTTCTAATTCTTCTTCTACTTAGTTAGAATTACTTCATTACAAGGATTTGATCAGCTTTGCTTGGTGTCACTCTATCCTTATATTAAAATTAACCCCAGCTTAAATTTTGACAATTACAAGTAACATCTGTATAAAGTGTATTAGCAAGGTTCACTCTTATTATCTTCCCTTGGGATTAAAAATACGTTACCTTGAAATACTTCCGGGTCAAATGCTACAATGGTATATCTGTGCGCTTGCAGATTACTTCTATAACAATAAATATACCAGGATTATTTCTAGCACCATTGTTGGGAATGAATATTTCTAGTAACGTCGTTAAGAAATACCAACATATGCCACTGATTGTGGTCGCCCACTTCCTCCGCTTGACCATCCCGCTGCCCCCAGCAACTGTGGCAGCGGCGGCCTCGGAGGTCTCCTTAGAGACCTTCTCCTTCAAGGAGGCAGAGCCCTGGTGGTCCACAAGAGGGCCGACAGCGTCCGTTAGAGGCAGAGCCTATACGAGTTGAGTTCACTTCGTTTTCTCCTAGACAAGATAATGAAGAGCAGAGAGAACACTTACGTTGATGGCGGCGTCCTTGTCTACGGCGTCCGTGTCGCAGACCGGCGCAGGGAGCTTGTTCGACTCGGAAGCTGGGCTTATGAGCACTTGGCTCATCCGTTGGGCCACGGTGCTGCTTTTGAGTCCTACAGAAAAGAGATCGAGTTGAGTTAGGACCGACCAGACAAAACGAAAAACAAGGAGAACAAGATATACGCGAGAACGAGTACCCCACGACGAGATTTGCGTCACATCGTATTTACCCGTATAACCGAACATGGGATATACGTGAGCTTGTAGCGGCTAGATGCACCGGTCAATGAAATCCTCAACGACTTCATAACTAGTCAATCCCCATGCTCGCAGATCGCTAACGATATCAACGAAGGCCTTTAGGGAAGGAGTCAAAGAAGGTTTGGAGGTCCAGTTCTCGGAACGACCCAGCTGGTCCTCGGGAACGACGAGAACAGGGTCGAGCTCCTCCAATTGAAGGTAGAAACACTTCGACCTCCAATGACCTCGAGAAGAGTGGCACTGGAAAGGGATGTATTTGGCTTTGATGCCATCTCGGAGATGAAACCCACAACATCCAGAGATTCTGTCGGATTCCATCCACCGGAGTTCATAGAAGTAACGGAAGAGGTCAAGAAAGGGCACTACCCCAATGTAGGCCTCGCAAAGATGAGCGAAGATGCTTAGGAAGGCGATAGAATTGGGGTTGAGGTGCAAGAGGGAGTGACCATAAAAATTTAAGATCAGCAGAAGAGATTCAGAAGGGGGAGGCAAGAATCCGCAACGGACGAAATCCTCTACGATAACCATACGGCCTAAAGCGGGGGCAGGATCAGTACCTCCTTCCTCCCGCTCCATAGCCTCGCGGTTGGGGAGGGCTCCGTCCGTATGAAGCTTCTTCAGGGCAGCCGCGTCGGAGGAGGACTTGCCAAGATCCGCCATTGATGAGGGATCGCCGGAGGAAGATGAAGGAAGCTAGGGTTTTTAGGAGACAGAAGGTTCGAGGGCGCTGGAGAGCAGGAAAGCTTTTTTTGGCAAACAGACTTGAAACGAATCCCAAAATCCCCTTATATAGGTGCACTACTTGATGGTTTGCATTTCAAGGAAAGGAGAGAGATTGCCGCCGAGAATTTCTAAGGCCCGTTGCGGGCAGCTGTTTAGACTTCAATTTAAATTCATGTTTCGACCGTTGAACTCCCTTTAGCATTGTCGAGGACTCCATGTCTCTATGGTTTTACACCGGGATCGACCAAGAGAGCACGACAAGGTGTTAGCAGCAGAAGTCGCGGACGACGACGTGAATTCATTTAAGTTGAAGTTAGGGGCTACTGTCATGGTTACGGATAAGGCATACCTCCTATCCTATGATTTATGGAATATATGAGTATGGTATACCTTCACGTACGCGGGTTGTTTCCGTATGCGTTGTAGGAATCAGTCACGAATTATGGAAAATATCTCTACGGGTCAGGTGATTTACAAAGTCCTACTCGGAGAGGATAGAGTTTCTATTGTACCGTATTGGGTCCGATGTCTCTGAGTCTTACTTGGAGACCAAGGTGTTCATGGTATAAAAGGGACCCCTAGGAGGGGTACAAAGGCATCGAATCTCATCACCAACATACCCACCATAGTTTACGAAACCGGAGCACACGGAGCCAAGTCACCGGGGGATCTCGTCGAGTTCATCGACTATGATCTCGTCGGTATCGTCGGATTCATCCACTCCTATTGTATTCTACGGTTTTTTTCCATATTAATCCCATATAAACTGGACTAGGGCTATTACCTGATATAGGGCCTGAACCAGTATAATCCTTGTCTTCTGTTTGCTTGATGTCGTATCACGTAGATCCTCGTACCAACGTACCCCAATGCCCAACTCATCCGGTCTACGAGTATCACTCATTGACAACCAACTGTAAATTCCGTCTTCCACTAATTCTTAGCATAAATAGAGGAGAGGAAGAGAATATAACAACACATTGAAATAATACCAACACTTGGAAAAATTGAAGCTTCTAGGCATCCCACTCTATTTCTCTCTCTGCCATGTGGGGCCCAGCCCGCACAGCATTGCCACCTCCTCCTCCAACTCCAGGAACGGCTGCCACGTCGTGGACACGTGCCAGCTCCCCATCTCGCCACCTCGCCGTCCACCGCTGTCCAGACCTCCATCATCCCACGTGCCACTTCACCCCTGGATTCACTTCATCCTCCTCGTCGCGTTCCACTGAGAAACCTAGGGAGACTGCCTCGAGAGCTCCGGGTGCAGCATCATCTTCTCCGGCGCCATCAAGATTCACCACCATCACCGGCGCTATCGGGTGAGCTTCGCCGCAAGTCAACCACGCGAACGTGATCTACAGTCACTCGATGCCTAACACAACCATACCCTCCTTTCCCGTTGTCGTGCATGTCAAGATCGCTGCACCGTCGTGGTCACGCTCCCGGCGTCCGACGACGTTGTCGCTGCACAAGCCACGTTCTCGACGCACGCTGCGAATCCAACCAAGCCACTTGAACAGTGTCGTCGCCACATCACCACAATCTAGCGGCCCTAGCACGTGAAGTCGAGGAGCCTCCAGTCATGAGATCGACGCCGTCTTCCTCCTGTCTGGCCGCCGACCCCCTTTTCGATTCCGTCCACCTCGTTAAGGCGCCGTCCGATTCCATGAGAGTGAATCTTCTTGGTAGCCTCACTAACCCTGTGCTTGCACCTCCTTGGTATTTCGTTGGTCGTTGCTCGCCGTAGCCAACGTCCTGCCTTTTCCGCTGTCGCCGAGCCGATCCCGAAGTCGCCGTCGTCGTCCAAGCTTCACCAAGCAACGAGCTATCTCGAGTAAGCACCTAGGAACGCCGTAGAAGCTCATGCATGCACTACATCGCACTAAAAAATGAGCTAAAGCTCGGCACGGTCTTGCATGCCGAGGGACACCGCTGCCCACGCCGTCGCTAACACCAATAGCTTCGCAATGAGGCACTCTACCTTTTTTATTTTGGCCGCGCCTCGCAAAAACCCTGCCGTTCGCCGCCGGCGAGCTCTCTCGTGCTGTTACCTAGCTTCTCTGCTTTTTCATGTGAACCAGGAACTTCGTCTGTAAATTCAACTAACTCCAGGGATTTAATTAGAAATAAGGGAAGTCACTTACCTGTGGGACCAAACCTAGATGTAATAACTTTGAAAATCCAGGGACCAAACCTATATGTAATAGCATTGAAAATCCAGGGACCAAACCTGCGGGTCGATTTATGATAACCTTAGGGGCCCTTTTGCATATTTTCCAGAGACTGACCAGTGGACCCCAGTTATTGAAATTGGGAAAATGTAAAGAAAAATAACCAATACATTTGTTATACAACTGAAAATATACACAAACTTGTAAAATACATACAAAATCCATTTTATTTCCAATTTAGATGAACCAAATTTCTGTAGATTCACAAAACTATGAACTTTAATACTGTAAAATACAATTTGACACTTACAGTAGAAGAATTGTCTGTAAAATTTTGTATATGAAATTGTTCACATAAAGCATACACTAACTTGTAAAATCCATAGGAAAATCATATTAACTATTTTTGAGATGAAATAAATTTCAGAGCAGTCACAGAATCATTTCCTTAAAGATCATAAACCAAAACATGACACTTTCGTAACAAAATCATCACCAAATAATTGTGTAGTAAAATAATTACTATAATGCAAACTACACACTTCAAAATCAATAAGTAACTCATTTTAACTCCAAATAAGTCAAACTAAATCTTGTTATTTTCACAAAAGTATGGGATTTAGTACTGTAAACTGACATATGGAAGAAACAGAGCTCAAAACTTATCTAAAATTTGGTTTTTTAATAAAGACTATAGTATACCACGTAACTTGTAAAATTCATAAGAAAAACATACTAACTAAAAAAATGGTGAAACTAATTTTTTTGAACCCATGAAAACCTCAACTTCACTCAGTAACCCAATACTTCCTAAAAATTGGACTTAAAATGCATCCAAAGCGTAATAGAACTTAATTAACCGATAACTAGTATTTAACTTTAAAAATTAATAAATCACAAATGCAATGTGATAAAATGAAAATTCCTTCACCACAAATCATGTTTACACAAAACCTATCCACAGTAGTGAATTCAAGCACTTTAGAGCATTTTGAATTTCCGCATGTTTTGGCATTTATTTAGTTACCGTTATTCTTTTTTAGAGGACGAAATCAATATCGGTGAGGAAAGTGGACTTATTGCTGACCACAGTGATGACATTTATCAAGGCAAGTTTGCTCTCTGTCATGACCGAAATTAACCCAACAGGCATTCCATATGTGCATGTATTATTCCTTGTCCCAGGAGGCAAGGTACACCAAAATTTGATACAATTCAGAGATTAACAAGTGGAAGCGTAAATAGTTAATTTATTACATCGGCGACGAAGGCCCAGCACACACGAAGATAAACGAAAAACAACGGAAGACTAGGGCGACGACCACAGGCACTTGACGGCAGGCACGAGATAGACACCAAAGCCATCATCCTCCAGGAACTCCTCTTCTGGGTTGGGGAAAAATTGACCATGATTGAGTACAACCACCATACTCAGCAAGACACACCCAAAAATGCAGAATAAATGCGAAGGAGTACAAGGGGTTATAATATAGGGGTTAGGATTTACGGTAAACAGCATTTAGAAGACATTTAGTTGCTCAGGGCTATTTTGTAAAGACGATCCTAGAACTACACAGTGTTATTAATCAAGGCCGTGAACCCCACGAACCTGCCTTAACCCAAGGCCTATGATGATTCAGACCGAAGTGGCAACCAGACCCAGGTCCAAGCTCGTCCCAAGCGAACCCAGGCCAACCATTTCACATTTTAGTTGTTAAGCAAGTTTTAATAAATAAACCACTAACTTGGGTACATTGCTAGGTTTGCCCATAACTGAGGGCGCGGCTATTCGAATAGATTATACTCTGATCAAAGGTGTACATCTTTATCCACAAGACACGTCTTCCTCACGTGTAACCACGCGCCACATACCACCATGGCATATGGACGGAAGACGTGACATAGTTCCTAACCCATCCTAGCCATAAACAAGAGTACCTACCCAACCCTGGCTATGGCCGGAACCCCGAGATAGGTAACCAAGGTTGAGCCCCTAGCAGCAGGACACCTGCCCTGTACCATGACATCTCGACTACCGGGCCACAGCTCGTGTAGCCTTCATTTGTCCTAGAGATGTCCATCGAGCCCCGACTTTGTTCATCCCTATCCGTGTACTTTTGCCCATGACCAGACTGAGCCACAAACTACGCCTTACCCACTAGACATGTGGAAGTACGGTAGTGCTTTGCAACAGAGGCCCCAAGACCGGTCCTTATAGTGCCCGAGGTGCTACTATCAAAACCATGCACCTCGAGCCCAGCCTGAAACCATTTTGGCGGCTTTGAATAGAGGAGAAGGTGTGTGTCCAATTCCACATAAGGATGGCTAGCAAGACCATAATACCACATATATATATATATATATATATATATATATATATATATACACACACACACACACACACACACATATACATATACATATATACATGTCGAAACAAGATTTCGGCAATACTAAAAGGGAGTGGCTATCAAGCTGGAAAAGTAGATGGGTTTGGAGATAAGGAATTTTATACAGGTTCAGGCCTTCTTATTCAAGAAGTAATACCCTACTCCTGTCCGGGGATTGACCCGCCGAGTGTGTTATTGATCGTATGATCTAGGAGAAAAATCGTGTCCCAAAAGGGACCCTAACCCCTCCTTATATAGTGGAAGGGGTCCGTATTACAAAATACAGTCCATATCCCTAACGGAATATGAGATTACAAATAAAATACAATCGTAACCGACTAGGATCCCGGGTATTTCCTTGACATACAAGTTTAGAAACTAACCCGAGTCCTCATAATGATATTCTATCTAAGTTTGGTACCCTATACCCAACTAGACTATAACTACCGTGTAGATATGGGGTATCCATAATCTCCACAGTAGCCCCCGAGACCTTTGCAGTCGATGAAATAGCCTTCTCAGAACAAAAAAACAATAATCCGAGTGCTTCAATTCCTCCTGCTTTAGCCTGCCGAGTACTAAAATCAAAGACTGTGAAGGGCGAAAAATGAAACATGGTGCATCGAGTAGATGCACCTAATTAGGTGTAGCCCCCGACTATGTGGTTAGTTAAAAAACTAAACATATAGTCAAGAACCGAGTGGTTTTACAACCAAACATCATATAGCAAAGCACGCGTGGTATTCAGTAAAACACCTAGCCGATTACTTCTTAACTTTAATATATCAAGAAAAATATGAAAAGGCCCGAGTGATAAACACTCAAAAGGTCCACAAATAGACATATTTGACAGGAATCCAAGTAAAAACTCTGAAGACAATCCACCAAATATGATAAAAATCATGGTAATCAACGAGTCTAATAGCCTAGGCTATGACCCTCACCATAACCAAAATAAGCATATAACATGCTAAGAGAATGACTATTAGTAAACCAGTCATCTCAAATTAACCCAAACAGCTTTTGCAGCCTAAAAAAGCTTACAAAAATAGTATAACACCTTTCTGTCGGGCACCTTTTTATTTGCATCATAATAATTTCAAAGAATTATCTAACCGTGTTAAAAAGGATTTTAGCAGCATCGGGTCACATCATTGTGAGCACAAATTACCAAAGCAAAAAGCGCCTAAGTCCTTAGGGATCACAATGGGCCACGCTGGTAATAATATTGGGCTGAAGTACTATACAGGCCCAGGCCCGCTAGTACTCCCGATACCCTAACAAAACACCTAAGTCCAAGCGACGCTTCGTCTTCCCCACCGAGACTCTCGCCATTTCCCCACTCCTTGCTACAGTACAAACCGCACCGACGAAGCTAGGGTTCATCAATCCGCCCCAATCCATTCTCAAAAATCCCACGAAACTTCTCCGCGTGTCTACCGCACCGATTCCTCATTCCCCTCCAGCTATATCTCGGACCAAATCAAACCATTCAACTTGCATCCATGGTGGAAGAGAGAGAAAGTTTCGAGAGTCAGTGGGCGCCCTCCGATGTGACAGAAGAAAATCTGAAAGAAATGGTGGTGCACGGCGTTCTTCCGGCGAAGGAAATCATCGGATGGCGACCAGCGTTCGGCGAAGCGTTCCCGACCCCCGATACACACGAGATCGTGGCATTTTCTCACTTTTTCTATGGCGGATTTTCTCTTCCAACCTCAAGATTCTTCCGGGGAATTCTGAGCTTCTATGGGATTAGCTTGCATCATTTGAATCCAAACTCCATAGTTCACATCGCCAATTTTATTCATGCTTGCGAAGCTTTTCTGGGCATTAAGCCTCACTTTGCCTTATTCCGCCGCATCTTTTTCCTCAAACCCCAACCGAACAAGAACAAACCATGTGTTGTTGGAGGGGCTGGTTTCCAACTCAGGGGAACCTTGAGCCAAAAATATTTCTCCATGCCCTTTAAAACCTCAAACAAAGGCTGGCACGCAAACTGGTTTTATGTTCAAAATCCTGAGCCCGCACTCCCCGAGTACTGCTGCCTCCCCCCAGTCTATTAGGACACCTGGAACTCGCTGCCTATGGGGAATGAAGCCGCTCAGGCAGTAGAACTGATAGACCGCATGATAAGGCTGAAAGAACAAGGTCTGCAAGGAGAACAGATCACCCGGCATTTCATCAAGAGCCGGCTGGCCCCAATCAAAGAAAAATCTCGCACGGCCTTTGAATTCGACGGCAAGCATGACCCCAACCGTGAAGATCCTGAATCTCTTGATTTCAAGATAATGAAAGAAAGAATGTATAAAATTTTCTCGAATGCAATTGTAGTCAGCAATTCGCACTTGCTGCCAGTGGTGCCGTACAATGCCTTCAACCCTCCTCCACCGGTAAGTATCGATCATCTCAACCCTTCTATAAAGCATGCCTTTATCTTCTGCCCAATTGACGGAAAACATGAAATATAGGAATTTGCTTTGATGAAGTCTGACCCCCCGATTGCTCAACGTCGCTCACCTCGTGGGAAAACTAGCCAAGTCAGTGGAGGGCCAAAAATTTGGTCTGTTGATCAATCGGACACTTCAAAACCTACCAACCAGTCGGACTTCCGCAAGAGGAAACTAGCCTTGAGTGATGACGAAGATGATGACGCTAAAAAAGCTGGTGGCGAGGAAACGGCTGAAAAACAACCAAGGCAAGCTAACCCAAAGAAGAAAACATCCAGTCGTCCCATGCCAAAAATCAGAAAGTCTTCCAGGTACAAATCTTTTGACGGTCTTCCTTGTATTGACGCTCATTCATTAAAATCATACTGATAACATAATTCAAACTTGTAGGAAGCCATCTGACATAGACCCTTCTGGAAAAGTCTCCAAGCCGACTGGCATGGAGACAGGTTCTTCAAAAGAAACCAGGCCGACTACAGGGGGTCGCCCGAGTGACGAACAGCCGGTGACCGACAATATAGATCCCAGCAACGAGCCCCCGACTGGGAGCCAGTCGGCTGAAGCTGGGGTCGATGCTAATCGGGAACCCCCGACTGGAAACCTGTCGAATACGGAGCAAAACAAGGACATCCCTGAAGTAGAAACTCAAGCTGACAGCCCTCCTAAAAAAGATGCCAACGTCGACCCAGGGTCCAGCTCTCCTGCTAAAGTACAAGGGCCTACTCGTCCCCGACCGGAAATAATCACAGGTAAATACCTCCTCCGAACTCAATTTGATCCGACAAACTTTTCTTCAATTGCTTCATCTTTATTTATAAATGCCTAAGGCCCGATGATCGGCGATGAAGAAGAAATCCTGAGGATCTAGTCAGCTGAGGATTCACACCCACCTACTTTAATCAAGTGATGGGACGATGATAAGCAACCTCAGGGAATCATAATAAATAGGCAAAAAGAAAATGAGGAAGTGTGCTTGCTGAAAAAGGCACTCAGCCAAACTACTCGCATTGTAAACGTAAGTTTCCCTATGCTCAGCTCCAACTATCCTGTTTTCTATTTTGCTTTAATGCCGATAAATTCGTATTGCAGAGAATCCATCTCAGGAACGAGGCGAAGACCGCAACTCTTGAAAAGTTGGTTCCTCATCTTGGAACTCTCGAGACCACCAGAAACCAGCTGCATGAAGTTAAGGAACTCGCCAAGAAAACTGAGCATGATCTAAGAGATCGAGTTGCTAAGCTCCAAGAGTCTAACTTCGAACTAATCGGTTCATCAAAAGGTAAACACAATCTCCATCTGACTTGCTTGTGCTGCCATCCATGTCATATTGATTGATCAAAAAACAATACAGTGCAAGCTGCCAGGATTTCAGAATTAGAGAAGCGGGTCCAGACTCTGGAGAAGAACAAAGCCGAATTGGCAAAGCAGAGAGACTCGGCTCTGAAAGATGTTGAAGGTACTGATGACTAATACCTCCTATCTTCATGACTACTTGTTGATGTGAATTTATCTGTGCAGACCGCAAAATCAAGTCCCAAGCCCAATTTGACGTCCTGGTTAACAAAATCGAGAGGCTTGAGGGAGCTAGAGATGAGGTTGCAAACACCGCTGCACCACTCGTCCAAGCCATGTTCTACAATAACAATGGTCCGAGTTCATTCGATGCTGCTGAAATCTTCGACAAGCTGAGAATTGCTCCGGATACTTATTTTAAGAATATCAAAGAGGCTGGAAGTATGGGGGCAAGCCTGGCGTTGGCGATGACCAAGTCCTTGTACCCGAAGATTGATATTGACGCCGTTGACGGCTTTGCAGACGGGACAAGTGAAGAAACTGCTCTCGACCTCATCAATGACGTGCAGAAAGCCGCCGACAAGATAGCTGGTGACATAGTTGAGAGATTCCAGGACAACGACCTCCGGCCGGCTGGATCTAACAATTCTGATGATGAAAAAACTTATACTGATTGATATTATGTTGTAATAGTGATTCTATTGATAATGATGGAGGTACAATTTGTACAATACTGATGAATTTATGCTGTGCATGATATTTCAAACTTAGCTCCAGATTTCTTAAAAGTTTTTGTCAAACCTTGTTGAGCCTAAAACCCGAAAAAGTTGTTAAAAACTTTCAGTCCTCATTGACTAAGCCAAAAATCAAACAGAGCAATGATAAATCAAGTAAGCAAATTGAATTTGATAAGAATCACACTCCATTATTATAGGAGCCCCCGACTGATAACTCAAGAAAAGGCTTGATGTTAGCAGTCAAAGAGGAAAATACAAAAGTGATGCCTAAGCATAAAAACGATGAAGATGTTCAATATTCCAAGAGTTGTCGATATGGGTACCATCCTCACATTTGAGTCGATAAGAACCTGGTCGAGTAACTTCAGATATGATAAACGGTCCTTCCCACAAGGGAGATAACTTGTGCCGATCCCGTGTAGTCTGAATTTTCCTCAGAACCAGGTCGCCGACTAAAAAAGCTCGTGAGCGAACATTGCGATTATGATAACGGCGCAACCCTTGCAAATACCGAGCCGACTGAATTAAAGCTGCCTCACGGGCTTCTTCCAGTCGGTTGATATCATCTACTCGGTCCTCTTCATAGCGCTCCTCGTTGAAGTTCCGAAATCGTAGCGATTCAAATTCCACTTCACTCGGCAACATTGCTTCTGCTCCATAAACTAGGAAAAAAGGCGACTGGCCCGTAGCTCGACTAGGGGTGGTGCGCAAGGACCAAAGTACGGATGGCAGCTGTTCTACCCACTTGCCGGCGTAAGGATGCAGCCGGTCGAAAACTCGCGCTTTTATTCCTTGAAGTACCATGCCATTAGCACGTTCAACCTGTCCATTGCTCATGGGATGCGCTACAGAGGCATAACAAACTTTGATGCCGAAGTCCTCACAAAAATATTTGAATACTCCGCCTGTAAATTGGGTGCCGTTATCAGTGATGATCCGAGTAGGTACCCCGAACCGGTGTACAATGTTAATGAAGAAATCTCTAGCTTTGTCAGCCGTAATTGTAATGACCGGTTTAGCTTCGATCCACTTGGAAAATTTGTCAACAGCCACAAAGAGATGAGTATAACCGCCGACTGCCTTTTTTAACGGGCCAACCATGTCAAGCCCCCAAACCGCAAATGGCCAAGACAATGGGATGGTTTGCAACTCCTGGGCTGGTAAATGAGTTTGTCGGGCGAAAAATTGACAACCCTCTCCTGTTCGCACAATTTTGTCGGCGTCGGATACAGCTGTAGGCCAGAAAAAGCCCTGTCGATAAGCCTTGCCAACGATGGTTCGCGCGGCAGCGTGATTGCCACAAATGCCTGAATGTATATCCTTTAACAATTGTCTTCCTTCTTCCAAAGACACGCAGCGTTGCAGGATTCCTGATGGACTTTTCTTGTATAACTCGGTCTCATGTATGACATAAAGTCTGCTGTGCCTGGAGATCCGCTCGGCTTCGTCTTTATCCGAAGGGAGTTCTTGCGTGGTCAAAAATCTTATGAGGGGCTCTCTTCAGTCGGCTTCAATCATGCTTACATCTTGGGTGTCCGTAGCCTCAATTATTTCTTTCCTTGGTACAGTCGGCTCATAAAGATGTTCGACGAATACGTCAGAAGGAGCTGCCTCTCGCTTTGAACCGAAATTAGCCAATCTGTCGGCTGCCTCGTTGTTGTGTCGAAGAACATGGGTGAGCTCAAGTCTATCGAATTTGTCTTCCAACTTGCGTACTTCCTGCCGATAAGCAGCCATATTATCATCAAGGCAAGACCATTCCTTCATGACTTGATTGACAACCAACTGAGAGTCTCCACGGACGATCAGATGCCGAATGCCCAAAAAGATCGCAATCCTTAATCCATGGAGCAGCGCCTCATACTCTGCCACGTTATGGGATGCAGAAAAATGTATCCACAATACATAGCTCAATCTTTCTCCAGTCGGGGAGATCAAAACGACCCCCGCTCCAGTGCCTGAAAGCCTCTTCGACCCGTCAAAATGCATAGTCCAATACTCCACCTTCTCCTCGGGCATGTCTTCTTGGCACTCGGTCCACTCGGCGACAAAGTCGGCTAAAGCTTGGGATTTGATCGAAGTTCGTGGCTTGAAGGATATATCCAGGGACATCAATTCCAAGGCCCACTTTGCGACTCGTCCATTTGCTTCGCGATTATGAAGTATATCCCCGAGTGGGAATGATGTAACCACCGTGACCGAGTGACCTTGGAAGTAGTGAGATAATTTCCTGACGGTAATTAAGACACCATATAATAGCTTTTGAACTTGAGGATATCTTGTCTTGGAGTCGGCCAAAACCTCACTAACGAAGTAGATTGGTCGTTGGATTTTTTGAACATGGCCTTCTTCTTCACGCTCAACAACCAGGACCGTGCTCACAACCTGGGAAGTCGCCGACACATATAACAACAACGGCTCTTGTGGATGCGGTGAGGCCAAAACTGGTGGAGTAGTGAGAAGTTTCTTGAAGTCTTCAAAGGCTTTTTGTGCTTCGGGTCCCCACTAGAAATTGTCGGCTTTTTTTAACAGCTTAAAAAAGAGCATCCCCCGCTCTCCGAGTCGTGAAATGAACTGGCTGAGCGCCGCCATGCAACCAGTTAGCTTTTGGACATCTTTCTGGGAGCTCGGCGGTTTCATGTTGAGAATGGCGTTGATTTTCTCCGGGTTGGCCTGTATGCCTCTATGAGACACCATGAATCCAAGCAGCTTCCCTGACGGTACTTCGAAGATGCACTTTTCAGGGTTTAGTTTCATCCTGAAAGCGCGGATGCTTGCAAAGGTTTCTTCTAAATCCGCAATCAGGTCATCCTTCTGCTTGGTCTTGACGACTACATCATCAACATAAGCTTCAACATTGCGGCCGATCTGGGTTGAAAAACATCTCTGAATCATGCGTTGATAGGTCGCTCCCACATTTTTCAATCCAAAGGGCATGGTGACGTAGCAGTAGGCCCCAAAAGGCGTAATAAATGAGGTCTTCAAGCAATCGGATTCTTTTAGTCGGATCTGATGATATCCTGAGTAGCAATCCAAAAAACTGGGTAGCTCGCAGCCGGCCGTTGAGTCAACTACCTGGTCAATGCGAGGTAACCCAAAAGGATCTTTGGGACAAGATTTGTTGAGGTCGGTGTAATCGACACACATGCGCCATTGCCCCGTCTTTTTCCGAACTAGGACTGGGTTAGCCAGCCAGTCGGGATGAAGGACTTCTTTAATGAAGCCCGCTGCTAACAGCTTGGTCAATTCCTCCTTGATTGCGTCCTTCCTGTCCTGTGCAAAACGGCGGAGTCATTGCTTGATGGGTTTAGCGTCTTCCTTAACATGTAAAGAGTGCTCAATCACCTCTCTAGGAATACTAGGTATATCAGATGATTTACATGCAAAGATATCTTTATTATTTTGAAGAAAGGTGATGAGCGCGCTTTCCTATTTACAATCTAACTCAGCGCCTATTACAGCGGTCTTAGTAGGATCAGAGGGATCTAAAGGAATCTTTTTGGTCTTGGCATTGCTTTCTCCGCTCTTGGGCACCTTGGTTGCAGGCACTTCTCCTTCGCCCGCTGCGGACGTGGCCAGTCGGATTTCTTCTCGGGAGAGCGCGATCTCACGGGTCTGGGCCATCTCGCAACTTTCCTTATCACACGTGACGGCTTGCTTGATGTCGCTCCGAAGGGATATGACTCCTCGAGGACCCAGCATCTTCATCATCATGTAGGTATAATGCGGAACAGCCATGAACTTGGCTAGCGCCGGTCGACCGAGTATGGCATGATACGCCGTCTCGAAATCAGCAACCTCGAAACAAATGTTTTCCGTGCGGTAGTTCTCCCGAGTGCCAAAAGTAACCGGAAGAGTGATCTGGCCGAGTGGTGTAGCAGATAGCCCTGGGATGACTCCGTGAAAGGGCGCGTTACTTGGCTTGAGTTCTTCACGAGGGATCTGCATGTCGTCCAGGGTCTTGGCGAAAAGGATGTTGAGTGCACTGCCACCGTCGATGAGGGATCTGCGGAGCTTGACGTTGCGAACCACTGGGTCTAGTACTAGGGGGTACCGCCCCGGGTGGACCACTCGGTCGGGATGATCCGAGCGGTCAAACTTGATTGTCGTTTCTGACCACCGAAGATATTGGGGCGTGTTGGGTTAGACAGCATTGATCTCTCGTTCAGTCAACTTTTGTTTTCTCTTGGATTCATAGGCCAGGGGTCCGCCAAAGATGTGGTTGAGTTCCTTGCGATGGTCTCGAAAACCAGTCGGGGCATCGTCTTCGTCATCCTTCTTCTTTGACGTACTTTGATCTCCGTCAGTACTTTTGCGTGTATTCTTGGCATACTGCTCTGCAAATTGTTTGTAGATGAAGCAATCTTTGGCTGCGTGCTTAGAATTTGGATGGTGCGGACATTGAGAGTTCATGATCTTATCGAAGGTGTTGATGCGCGAACGTTGTCGGGAGGATGGTGCAGTAGTTGCCACAAGCTCCTCGGGCTTACGCTTGCGATCCTTGTGACTGGTACTTCCACTCCCTCCAGTAGTCGGCGTATCTTTCTTCGGCTTCCAGGTGGTGCCCGACTGTTTGGACGCAGAAATAGCATCTTCGGCTTTGGCGTACTCATTAGCTTTTTTAAACATCTGCTTGACTGTCCTAGGAGGCTTACGCCTGAACTTGCCGACTAGGTCTTCGTGGCGAATGCCCTTGGTGAAGGCGGCGATGATGACGCCATCGGTGATATCGGAGATCTTATTGTGCTGTTCAGAGAAACGTCGGATGTAATCTCGCAGGGATTCTCCAGACTTCTGGACAACGTTGTAGAGATCAAACTGGGTACCAGGGCGTTCGAAGGTGCCCTGGAAATTGGCGATGAAGTGTTCGCGAAGTTCCGCCCAAGATCCAATTATGCCACGCGGTAACCCGTGGAGCCAGGACCGGGCAGAATCCGCTAGGGCCACAGGCAGATAATTCGCCATGGCCTTGCTATCTCCTCCTACTGCACGGATTGCGAGCCCGTAGACGGTGAGCCAAGACTCCGGGTTAGTGGTGCCGTCATACTTCTCGATTCCAGTCAGTTTGAAGCCGGCTGGCCAATCCACTCGATGCAGGTCGGCTGTGAAGGCAGCAACTCCATCCACGTCGTCGTCGTAGCGGTCTAGTGAACGGTGGGTAGCATAGCCTCTTGCCGCACGGCGCTGGTTGATAGTTTCGCGAAGATCGATGGTGCCTGTGAGGTCATTCGACTCGGCGCTCCCTGTGTCGTTCAGGAGGTGAGTGGACGGATCGCTCATCGCGACCCCTGCCCCTGCGACTGGATCCTGCGCCGGCGATGCTAAGGCTTGGTTGGTGATAATCTTGAGATCGGAGAGCGGGAACTCGGCTGCCAGTCGGCGTGCGAGTGTTTGCGGAGTTAGCCGGGACCGAGGCGGCGATCATGGTCTTCGTCTGATTCAAGATGTTGACGACGTGATCGGCCTGATTGAGTGCATCTTCCTTGAGGAGGGTGTCGAGGAGGGTGATCGCTGCAACCGCGTTTTGCTGGGGCGTGCGGAAAACCGCTGTCCCGTCGATGTCTTGTTGTCCGATGAGATCACGTGCTCGTCGTCCAGATTCCAAGGCGCGCTGTCGTCGATCCTCAGCCTCCTTTGCAACCCGTTCGCGATCTTGTTGTTCACGCTATAGTCGTTCTTGCTCTTGTCGTTGTCGTTCTTCCTCTAGTCGGCGACGTTCAGCTTCTTGTCGGGTGCGTTCTTCTTCCGCTTCTCGGGCTCGGCGCTGTTCTGCCGTCTCATTGTCGGCCATGAATACGCCAAAGAAGAGGGGTGTGTAGTCATCCTCGTAGCTGTCATCGAAGTCGTCGAAGTTGCTGTAGTCGTAGTGATAGCCGAAGTCGTCGTACTCGAGGATCTCCGTTGGTCGGGAACTGACACCGGGGGAGCTGAGGTAGCCATCCAATTCTTCCATCGAGACTGTCCCGAGAGGTTGGAGTATGACGCCGACCTCCCTAGAGCTAGATCGGATCTATGCCGAAGCCGGACCCCGTCTAGGTCTTTGGGTGGGAGACGCCTTGGTCGTGAAGACAGCAACTAGATCATCGGGGAGTCTCATCAGGATTGGGGGATAGTGTCACGCCCAGAAATTTAGCCCAAATTTCCAGACTATTTTGTGTATTAAATCCCTGTCCAGGACCAGCCAGGGTACACAAAACGACAAGTAATATACAGTTCCAAACGTAAATAAAGCGTAAAATACTTACAGAAGAGGCACTTAGTCCTCACACCGAAACAAAAGCAGCAGCAGCGGAAAAAGGCGATCCTAGCGGGGCTTCAGCTCCACTCCACAGGCAAAACTCAACTGGGGTCTGAGCCTTGGTCTTCTAATCTCGTCTTCAGCTCAGAAGCACTACACTTCTGAAAAGGGGAATAATAGCAAGACTGAGTACAACCACCGTACTCAGCAAGCCACACCAACGATGCAGACGTGCAAGGGGACACAAGGACGGTTTGTGGCTAATTGCATAAAGGTAGTTGTAAAACATTTTATTGAGCAAAACAGTAAAACAGTTGAGTAATTAAAGTAATAGTGAATCTCCACTGATCAACGCTACACCACGTTGAACAGGCCCAACCAACCCACCTGAACAACAGTGCATTGGGTCAATTTATTAAAGTGGGACTAATCACGGTGAATCTGGTCGACCGCCCATAACCGCGGGCACGGCTATTCGAATAGTTTTACTCTGATCAGAGGTGTACAACTGTACCCACAAGACACAGCCCCACGACACGTTTCCGTGCGCCGACATGCCACCACGACATACCGGAAAGAGGCCGTGACAGGACCCTTCGCATAACCCCCTCTAACCAAGCACACCACACCTCAGGTTTCACCCCCGTTCCCAGCGGGCAACGGGCAGTCCCCTCTCGTGCCTAGGTGAATCCGGAAGCGACAGAGGCCGTCGCAGGGCCCGCCCCGCTCCATCACGCCCACCCTTGCCTGGATGCGTCGGCTAGAGGAAAGCTACACTACAAGCCCAGCCGTTGCCCACGCTGGCTTGTGGTAAGTACGAGGAATTCTTCCAGGGTTTCCCGCGAACCGGTCCTTAATTGCCATGGGAGCGACTAGCAAAACCATGCACCCACAGCCCACCATTTAGTCGCATTTTAGTTGGATAATTACGACCACGAAGCATGGCCAGATGTCTCGAGCACGCAGCTCATCTGATACTAAAAAGTCTAAAACTGTAATTATCCCATCAACTGAGCTAGTGGTAATTAAGCATGGCTAAGCATATAGTTCTAGCTAGGTCACATAAGTAACATGAGCTAGTCGATTTATTACCCAAGGTTGACAAAGAACAGATATCAAGTAAACATGGCACAAGCGAGCAGATAGGTAATACCCGGATCCCATGTAATTAGCAAAACATGCATATTTATTTGCAAACGGTAAAACATTTATAAATTGGGATCAACATGCTCAAGGGGAATGTGTGACTTGCCTTGCTTCTTCAAAACAATCTTCCGAACTCTTTTCCTCGCGAACGCGATCTTCCGAAACGACGGGAACTACACGCTGGCACGCAAAACGAGGAAAAACTCTAATAAAAACCAAGGGAACAGTACATAAAAAGTAAACAAACATGTAGAGCTCAATTTTAGATGAATTTTGCAAGTTGAACGGCTCAATTCGGAGTTCGAATGAATTAGATATGGATTTTAGAAGTTTTGAGCCATTTTAATGGATTTCTATAATTAAACTCGATTTATTGCGCAATTATCATTTATTTTTACAAAGGAAATAGACCCCGCTGACGTCAGCAAAAGGGGAAGGGCGCGCCGACAGGCGGGCCCCACCCGTCAGTGGCACAAGGGCGCCGGTCCACCGTGGACCGGGACCACCGAGGCGGTCCACCGCCGGTCCACGGGAACCGACGGCCCAGATCAGCCCGAGCTGATCGGGCGGCCACGAGGCGGCGCAGCCGGGACACCGCACGGAACAAAGCCGGCCCGGCTGAGCCAAGGCGCGGCGGCGGCATGCGGCCCCCAGCGGCAGCGGGCGACGCGGAACGGGGCGGGCGACCGGAGGACAGCGGCACGCACGGGCCGGACGCGGCCACCGGCGACGACACCTGCGACACGACGCGGCGCGGCAGCGGGCATGGGAGGCAGCCGGCGAAGGGGAGAAAAAGGGGAGATGGAGGGGAGTGGTCACCGAGCTCGCGCAATTAGCGAGAAAGCGACGGGACGGTGGTGGCGGCTCCTTGGGGAGGCGACGGCGACGGCGTTCCGCGAGCGGGAACCGGCGGACGGCGGCTGCGAGGACATGGGGAATGTAGTGGTAGGGTTAGGAGGATGGGAGAAGGCGTGGGACAATGGGAAAAACCGACCGAAGGCGAAGGAATTAGGGGAGCTCACCGGGCGCGAGGGGAGTGGAACTCCGGCGAGTTTTTGGCGAAGAAGAGTGGACGCCGAGGAGCGGTGGGGCGTAGCGGTGCTGAGGGTGGCGGCAGCACGGCCGGGCGATGCCTGTTTCGCCGGAGGGGAGCGGCTGGAGGCGGTGGAAAGGGCAACGGCTCGGGTGTGTGGTGGCGGTGGGGTTTCGGCGACGGCTAGGGGAGGAGAGGTGGTGGCCGGAGTGCGGCGTGGAGCGGCGAGGCCGGAGGTGGCCTCGGCGCAGCGCGGGGCGGCGGAAACAGCGGCGGCGCGCGGCTGGAGGGCTCCGGCGGGCGGCGGCGCACGGTTCGGCGTGGGGAGGGCGGTAAAAGGTGCGGCGTGCTCGGGAGTTTGGGGAAAAGGGGATAGGGAGGTGCGGGATGCATTTTTATAGGCCCCTGAAGAGGAGATCGTGGCCGAGGTGGGCGGCAACCGCCGGCGGAGGGAGCTCCGGCGACGTGGGCAAGTGAGGTTCGAACGGCGCCGATTCTTTGGGAAAATGGGGGAGAACGTGGAGGAAGGGGAGGATGTGGGGTGGACCATGTCCACACGCGCGCGGGAGCGGGGAGACGCGCGGAGGAGGCGGCGTCGTGGGGCGGCTCGGGCGTCCATGGCGGCGGTTGGAGCCGGAGGAAGGGGATGGGCCTGACGGGTGGGGCCGCGGGTCCCACCTGTCAGCGAGGGGAGGAGGGAGGAGATCGGCACGGGGACGCAAAGCAGACTTGAGGGAGACGGGCCGACGGCCCGAGAGAGGAAAGGAAGGCCGGCCGAGAGAGGGAGAGAGGGGCGCGGGCCGCGGGAGGGGAAAGGGACATGGGCCGAAAATGGCCCAAGGAGGAAGGGAAGGTTTTATTTTGTTTTCTTTTTTTTTTATTTAATTTGATTATATGAACTTTGTATTGTTATAGTTATTTCTTGAGCTCCGAAAATTCACGGAAAAATCCGGAGAGTATTTTAGGGCACAAAGAATATTAAAAAAAATATTCTCGGCCAATGATTTTTAAGGGAAAATTTTAATTCTCCCAATATTTCACTTGATTAAATTGCTTTAACTTTTATTTAATTTCTAGAAAATGCATTATTAAATGATTTTTAATCCCGAACGAAAATCGGGGCGTTACAAATCTACCCCCCTTACAGGAATCTCGTCCCGAGATTCTGGGATGGCTAGAAAGAAGGCTGGTGCTGGCGGGCGGTCTGACTGATCTGCTGACACATACTGCCTCTTTCTGATTCAACTGACCGATTGCTCGATGGTCCAAACCTGCACGACTGAACTGATTGATTCAATTTTTCCGTTCCTTTGCTTTGCAAGATTGGACGGACTGGTTCTGCTTCAACTGACCCAGACCAGAACTGTGGATGCTCATGGAACTTACTTATCTTGGACTGAACTGCTGATACTGGCAACTTGATAACCTGACAGTTCACCAAGCTGGCTAGAGAAGGGTGGAGTTGTTCCTGAAACTTGCATCTGGCATTTGTAGCTCCTTGATCCTACGTCCGCTTGAACGGGTCCTGGCTCGAATGACAAGTAAATTCCAGGAAACCTGCTTGACCTGTCTTTCGTCTGAACTGCAACTGTCCTCGCTGTTGCTTCTCTAAGCTGAACTGTTGACATGCTTCACGGGTGTACCTTAGAATTGAACCTGTCGACCTGAGATTGGGGTGACTCTGCTAATGGCTCGCAACTGACTCCTTTAATTACTAACCAATTTGCTGCACTGGGTTGAACCTACAACTGAAACGGCAACGAGGTTAGCCAAAACTCATCTCCGAGACCTACCCCCCTTACAGGGAGTAGTCTTACTTTCGCGTGACTGGGATCGATTGAACTGTTGTCCTTCAAATATAACCAACACTTCTCTGTTTTGCGAAGAACCCTGACTTTGACAACTGAAAACTCCGTTGATCGATCAAAATAGAGCAATGACGATGCACTTTCATCCCAGCAAGATTTGGAACTTAACCCTCAATTGCTGATAGGAAATTCCACATAAAGAAATTCTCATTTAGCATATGATCTTACTAACTCTTGACTACTTCCCCAACCAGTTCTAACTGCTGGTACAACTGTCTTGTTTCTGACTTGATTTTTGGTGTCATATGCCAAAACAGATTGCATAGTTGACATTCCTTAAAACAAGCACTGATCACTTAACAAATCCAACTCAAGGGGTCCTTCCCACGGCATGACATTTCACATCTTCGACCATCCTTTGCTGACTCTTCCTGGGTTGACGGACTATAGATCCTACAACAGTTTTCCGGAAAATACTGCAATCTGAACAACTATCGGAAACTGACTTTGATGCTACCAAGAGTTTTTGCTCTTTGATCGTAACAACTTCGCTTCCATACCTTCGGTAAAGATGATCTGTTGAATAGGGATTCTCTGCCATATACCTTGCTGACTACACATTTCTATTTCTGGACCCGACTCATGTATCTTCCTGACTCGGGTATGGAACAATTTCTTTTCAACTTCTGGGAAACATTGAGATGGTACCTAGAACTTATATTGGTTGCCTTGAACTAAGCAAATACCTACTGAATTCATGATCGCACCACTAGGGTATAATTGCTGATTACAATCCTCTAACACCTTCCAAGGTTAGAGAGTTCCCAAGATTCTTTATATGATGTCACTTTCAATTATTCCATCACTCTTTTCATCTGAGTGCCACTGATGCTAACTTTAGAGAGATCTCATCATGTCGAGTGTTGAGGGTCTAACCATTTTCACTCCGTTGGTAAACCATTCCGCTATTGGCTCGCAAACCGGTTTTAGGAGCTCAACAAAATTGCGATGAGTTAAACGAGAAACTCTTGGTTTCTTGTAGCACTGACAGATACACAGGTTAACTTGCTTTGGCATGCTCAAGATGGATCATAAAAGAGGAAAAACTAACTGGCTCATACTTTATTCAATATTCTCTTTTCATTACATAACTGCCATAAACATCCATATACAAGGAGAAGTACTACAAAAATTAAACACTTGTAGACCAGTGCTGAACTTGACAAGTAGGGGTCTTGACTAGAACTGCTGTTGCTTCCATTATTTAGACCTGACTGACTTGTTTCTTTAGTTCCTGCTAACAGAAGTTGCATCGGAAACATTGCTCTGGGCATTGATCTTCGGGGAGGGAATGGCAATCCTCTTGACAGCTATGGCAGGTGGGATCTTCTTGCTCATGGGATTACCGAGCGGTGATTTACAGATGGGCCTCCGGATTGGAGCAATACGAGGTGCATTGCTAGAACTGACAACAGTGGGGCGACCTGGTGCTGACAACACTTGCTGCGGGTGCTGACGAAGGAGCGTACTGCCTCTTTGTAGCTGTAGCGAGCTGTTGTTCTCCTGGCATTGCTTACCCTACTGGCGCTGGTGCTGTAGGCTTGAAACGATGGCCGGTGGAACAATGCGGCCTCTGACGGTGCCCTTGACGATGATCCGTCGAGGCTGAGGTTGCACCTTCAGGTGTCGATTGGGGTCGTGGGCAGTGCTGGTAACTTGTGAATCACGACGAACTGCCTTTGCTGCTCTTGGAAGAGGACAAACACTGAAACAATGTCCTGGCTTACGACAGTTGCGACAGAATCGACTTGCTTGGTCCCGGGGTGCAGGTTTCTGATTATGCACTTTGGCAGCTGAAACTGGAACAAGCAGGGATTTATGAACATCCCTGGCGACATTGCTTCTTCCATGGTTGGCTTCCACTGGAGCTGTGGTTGGTGGAAGAGCAGAAGGATTGTGACTGCTGTCGTCGATTGCCATTGGTTGACGAATGGGTTGCACGGTTGTCCCTTGTTCTTTCTTGGTCATAGCTAGGACCGAGTTCCGCTGACAATCCTTAGGCACATGATCTGTTCCCTCACACAGGAAACATGTGACCTTCCTCAAAGGGCATTCATTTGAGTAATGGGTGTATTCCCCACAGCGGCATGTGGGAAGGCATAAACTAGCAGTGTGTCCGACTATCCCACATCTACTACATGCTTTGAACTCCAATCCTCTTTCCATGAAACTGTTAAGGGTCGCCTCATCCTCATCATCATCATCATCATCGTCGTCGTCGTCATCAGTAGAGAACCGTTCTCCTGATATATCATCTTCAGGTCTGGGCGGACCGTACTTTATGAGATGTCGGGTTAGCTGGCGTGCTCCACGGAAGGTATTTCTTCCTCTCTGACGCTTGGGTATCCTTGCTGCATCTTCAGGAGTAAATTCTGAACTGGTGATGATCATGGTCCTACCATTATCCATCTTCCATTTTACTGTCCTGTTCGCTCCAGAGTTGGGCTGCAAAGTACCATCCTTCTTGTCGGTAGACTGACTTGGAGCTTGGTTACTTCCTGGGCGCTGCTTCTTGTCTTTTTCAGGTGACCTAGCGAACACCTTCCATGGATAGTTCCTTACATAATGACCTTGCTCACCACAGTCATAACAGGTAGCATTTACTTTCCTTTGGTCTGACGATGACTTGGCTGTCGTTATCTTCGGGGATCTGGACAGCATTTTGACAGGGGTCTTCGGTGCCGATATTGGGAACTCCTGACTCTGACTCTGATTCAGGTTCCGGGCTGGCATCTGGACTCGCTCCTGCGGTTGGTGACATGGACGCGACTCCTGACATTGCCGTTGCATCTGCTGCATCAGATAGATCTGGTACCGATGTCGCATCTGCTGTAACAACTCTTCCACTGTCTGAGTCTGATTTGCCATGACTTTGGATTGAGGCTGATCTTCATGAGGTTGACGTGGAATACTCTTAGAATTGCACTGAGTTGCCCTATGAAACTGACGGGGTCCTGATCCGATGAAATTGTCCCTCATGGTGACCATCTGCTGCAGTCACCAGAGAGAGGGGGAAATGGGAGGGGTTACTAAAGATGAGGTACTAAACCACTTGCCTAGTGATCTGTTGTGAGTAGCTTTTTATTGATTCAAGTTGATTAAGCAATCAACCTAGTATGGCCGCATCCCCACCAATGATGCAAACCATACCCCTACACACAAGCAAAGAACACACGATCTAAAAGCTAACGGAACTACTCTTCCGGAGAGGATTGGGTTTAGGTAAACTCCGGGAAAACTTCACTTGACCTTTGCGGAACGAAGGCTCTGAACTGATCTTCTTGCTCCTTGCTGCATGAAGCTCGAGGCTCGACTTGACCTCGGAACAGGCATGACGCTGGCGGTTTGTCCTCCAGGTTTGACAACTAAAAGAATTGGAGGGACAGGGAAGAGAATTTTAAAAGCTGTTTCGCAAAGAAATGCCGAAGGGCGAGAGGAGACATTTCGCAAATAGGGTTTTCAGAGAGCTTGTCCTTAGGGTTTGACCGTTTGGCTCAACCTACAGTCAAGTTGGCTCTGATACCACTTTGTCACGCCCAGAAATTTAGCCCAAATTTCCAGACTATTTTGTGTATTAAATCCCTGTCCAGGACCAGCCAGGGTACACAAAACGACAAGTAATATACAGTTCCAAACGTAAATAAAGCGTAAAATACTTACAGAAGAGGCACTTAGTCCTCACACCGAAACAAAAGCAGCAGCAGCGGAAAAAGGCGATCCTAGCGGGGCTTCAGCTCCACTCCACAGGCAAAACTCAACTGGGGTCTGAGCCTTGGTCTTCTAATCTCGTCTTCAGCTCAGAAGCACTACACTTCTGAAAAGGGGAATAATAGCAAGACTGAGTACAACCACCGTACTCAGCAAGCCACACCAACGATGCAGACGTGCAAGGGGACACAAGGACGGTTTGTGGCTAATTGCATAAAGGTAGTTGTAAAACATTTTATTGAGCAAAACAGTAAAACAGTTGAGTAATTAAAGTAATAGTGAATCTCCACTGATCAACGCTACACCACGTTGAACAGGCCCAACCAACCCACCTGAACAACAGTGCATTGGGTCAATTTATTAAAGTGGGACTAATCACGGTGAATCTGGTCGACCGCCCATAACCGCGGGCACGGCTATTCGAATAGTTTTACTCTGATCAGAGGTGTACAACTGTACCCACAAGACACAGCCCCACGACACGTTTCCGTGCGCCGACATGCCACCACGACATACCGGAAAGAGGCCGTGACAGGACCCTTCGCATAACCCCCTCTAACCAAGCACACCACACCTCAGGTTTCACCCCCGTTCCCAGCGGGCAACGGGCAGTCCCCTCTCGTGCCTAGGTGAATCCGGAAGCGACAGAGGCCGTCGCAGGGCCCGCCCCGCTCCATCACGCCCACCCTTGCCTGGATGCGTCGGCTAGAGGAAAGCTACACTACAAGCCCAGCCGTTGCCCACGCTGGCTTGTGGTAAGTACGAGGAATTCTTCCAGGGTTTCCCGCGAACCGGTCCTTAATTGCCATGGGAGCGACTAGCAAAACCATGCACCCACAGCCCACCATTTAGTCGCATTTTAGTTGGATAATTACGACCACGAAGCATGGCCAGATGTCTCGAGCACGCAGCTCATCTGATACTAAAAAGTCTAAAACTGTAATTATCCCATCAACTGAGCTAGTGGTAATTAAGCATGGCTAAGCATATAGTTCTAGCTAGGTCACATAAGTAACATGAGCTAGTCGATTTATTACCCAAGGTTGACAAAGAACAGATATCAAGTAAACATGGCACAAGCGAGCAGATAGGTAATACCCGGATCCCATGTAATTAGCAAAACATGCATATTTATTTGCAAACGGTAAAACATTTATAAATTGGGATCAACATGCTCAAGGGGAATGTGTGACTTGCCTTGCTTCTTCAAAACAATCTTCCGAACTCTTTTCCTCGCGAACGCGATCTTCCGAAACGACGGGAACTACACGCTGGCACGCAAAACGAGGAAAAACTCTAATAAAAACTAAGGGAACAGTACATAAAAAGTAAACAAACATGTAGAGCTCAATTTTAGATGAATTTTGCAAGTTGAACGGCTCAATTCGGAGTTCGAATGAATTAGATATGGATTTTAGAAGTTTTGAGCCATTTTAATGGATTTCTATAATTAAACTCGATTTATTGCGCAATTATCATTTATTTTTACAAAGGAAATAGACCCCGCTGACGTCAGCAAAAGGGGAAGGGCGCGCCGACAGGCGGGCCCCACCCGTCAGCGGCACAAGGGCGCCGGTCCACCGTGGACCGGGACCACCGAGGCGGTCCACCGCCGGTCCACGGGAACCGACGGCCCAGATCAGCCCGAGCTGATCGGGCGGCCACGAGGCGGCGCAGCCGGGACACCGCACGGCACAAAGCCGGCCCGGCTGAGCCAAGGCGCGGCGGCGGCATGCGGCCCCCAGCGGCAGCGGGCGACGCGGAACGGGGCGGGCGACCGGAGGACAGCGGCACGCACGGGCCGGACGCGGCCACCGGCGACGACACCTGCGACACGACGCGGCGCGGCAGCGGGCATGGGAGGCAGCCGGCGAAGGGGAGAAAAAGGGGAGATGGAGGGGAGTGGTCACCGAGCTCGCGCAATCAGCGAGAAAGCGACGGGACGGTGGTGGCGGCTCCTTGGGGAGGCGACGGCGACGGCGTTCCGCGAGCGGGAACCGGCGGACGGCGGCTGCGAGGACATGGGGAATGCAGTGGTAGGGTTAGGAGCATGGGAGAAGGCGTGGGACAATGGGAAAAACCGACCGAAGGCGAAGGAATTAGGGGAGCTCACCGGGCGCGAGGGGAGTGGAACTCCGGCGAGTTTTTGGCGAAGAAGAGTGGACGCCGAGGAGCGGTGGGGCGTAGCGGTGCTGAGGGTGGCGGCAGCACGGCCGGGCGATGCCTGTTTCGCCGGAGGGGAGCGGCTGGAGGCGGTGGAAAGGGCAACGGCTCGGGTGTGTGGTGGCGGTGGGGTTTCGGCGACGGCTAGGGGAGGAGAGGTGGTGGCCGGAGTGCGGCGTGGAGCGGCGAGGCCGGAGGTGGCCTCGGCGCAGCGCGGGGCGGCGGAAACAGCGGCGGCGCGCGGCTGGAGGGCTCCGGCGGGCGGCGGCGCACGGTTCGGCGTGGGGAGGGCGGTAAAAGGTGCGGCGTGCTCGGGAGTTTGGGGAAAAGGGGATAGGGAGGTGCGGGATGCATTTTTATAGGCCCCTGAAGAGGAGATCGTGGCCGAGGTGGGCGGCAACCGCCGGCGGAGGGAGCTCCGGCGACGTGGGCGAGTGAGGTTCGAACGGCGCCGATTCTTTGGGAAAATGGGGGAGAACGTGGAGGAAGGGGAGGACGTGGGGTGGACCATGTCCACACGCGCGCGGGAGCGGGGAGACGCGCGGAGGAGGCGGCGTCGTGGGGCGGCTCGGGCGTCCATGGCGGCGGTTGGAGCCGGAGGAAGGGGATGGGCCTGACGGGTGGGGCCGCGGGTCCCACCTGTCAGCGAGGGGAGGAGGGAGGAGATCGGCACGGGGACGCAAAGCAGACTTGAGGGAGACGGGCCGACGGCCCGAGAGAGGAAAGGAAGGCCGGCCGAGAGAGGGAGAGAGGGGCGCGGGCCGCGGGAGGGGAAAGGGACATGGGCCGAAAATGGCCCAAGGAGGAAGGGAAGGTTTTATTTTGTTTTCTTTTTTTTTTATTTAATTTGATTATATGAACTTTGTATTGTTATAGTTATTTCTTGAGCTCCGAAAATTCGCGGAAAAATCCGGAGAGTATTTTAGGGCACAAAGAATATTAAAAAAAATATTCTCGGCCAATGATTTTTAAGGGAAAATTTTAATTCTCCCAATATTTCACTTGATTAAATTGCTTTAACTTTTATTTAATTTCTAGAAAATGCATTATTAAATGATTTTTAATCCCGAACGAAAATCGGGGCGTTACAGATAGGACCCATCATCTTGATCTGGTCGTGTTGGAGTAGATTGGATCTCGTCCGAGTGGTTTGGAGCCAACTTGGGAGAGATGATCTTGGGGTAGACCTCGGCTGAGGTCGGGATACCGAACGGAGCGGAGATCCGACCTCTTCCCGACTGGTTTGAATCCGAGTCGAGGAGAGAAATCTTGCCGAAGTCGTTGGTGATGAAGTCGAGGCTGCCGAATCGGAACGCCTGCCCGGGAGGGAAGACGAAGTCGTCGATGCCAGAGACAGAACCCATCGTACTAGTCGGCGAAGAACTTGACGCTACCCCTACCTGGCGCGCCAACTGTCGAAACAAGATTTCGGCAATACTAAAAGGGGGTGGCTATCAAGCTGGAAAAGTAGATGGATTTGGAGACAAGGAATTTTATACAGGTTCAGGCCTTCTTATTCAAGAAGTAATACCCTACTCCTGTCCGGGGATTGATCCGCCGAGTGTGTTATTGATCGTATGATCTAGGAGAAAAATCGTGTCCCAAAAGGGACCCGGACCTCTCTTATATAGGGGAAGGGGTCCGTATTACAAAATACAGTCCATATCCCTAACGGAATATGAGATTACAAATAAAATACAATCGTAACCGACTAGGATCCCGGGTATTTTCTTGACATACAAGTTTAGAAACTAACCCGAGTCCTCATAAAGATATTCTATCTAAGTTTGGTACCCTGTACCCAACTAGACTATAACTGCCGTGTAGATATGGGGTATCCATAATCTCCACAATATATATATATATATATATATATACACACACACACACACTATACTACAGATGGGGTGCGTTGTACGCACCCACCCCCCACCCCCACCCCCTCCCCCCAACCAACCTGGTGGCCCCCCCCTCCCCCGCGTCCCCCTCCCTCTCCCTACACGTATTGTCATCGTAGTAAAGTATTTACTATGATGGACCCCTCCACCTCCCCCAGTCTGGCGCACCTTTTTCAGTTTGTCCAATCCTTTAATTCGGTTAGTAACCGGTTTACTACATGAAGAACTATTTTCATTGTATTAATGTATTTACTACAAGGGAAGCGTTGGTTCTTATTTCTAATTATCCTCCAAACCACTCAGTATCTATACCAATAGTAATTTTATTACTATGAATTAGCCGCTAAATATGTTAGAAATAATTGTTTTGAGTTTTATAAAATCCATTCATAATCATAATCATTGCCACCTTATTTAATTACTTATTATAGGAGATGCCTTGATTGATTGTTTAATTATCTGCCCAAACCCCTCCATATCTGTACTGATAGTAATTTAATTACTATGAATCAGCCGCTACAAAATTTCCGTATGCATGTACATATGTTGCTTTTTTAATCTAAAGTCCTTTTATATTTTATATATATTACAAATAATAGTACTGAGTTTTATAAAAGTCTATCCATAATCATAATATTTGCCACCCTATTTAATTATTATTTATATTCAACAAAGGCCAATGTCGAATCCATGAGAATTATTTTAATTTGTAGTAAATATTTAAATTGCTATTTTTTTTGTTAATAATATTCTTTCGATCCTGGATGGATAGCAACGAACGTTTCCTAAAGGCACGCTTTTTTTTTTCTTGGACTAACCAGTCAATCGGATTGATTCCCCATCATCCATATCCTTTCTGTTTTTATCGCTCCGCAGGCGGCGGCGGCGGTTCCCGGTGACCGTTGGCTTGTGACGGAGGACACCGAAGGGGCGAGCCGACGACCTGATTCTGCGTCCCCTGAAGGGCTTGCTCCGACGACGCCGGACTGATCAGCCTACCGCCGGTGACGGTGGCTTCAGAATCCACGGCGAGCCACCATTGTTTCAAAGAATCCTGAAAACGTGAGATCTGCATCCCCCAGCCCTACATACTCATCTCATCTATCTATTTAACGATCATCAAGCATAGCTTCATCAATCCGTGCATTTTTTTTGGATAGATTCAAGTTGCTCATGGTTCTTTTAATTTCACCCATCCTTCTGTAGATGAAGCGGAAGGGCAAGATGCCAGAAAAAGTCAGGAGTATCAAATTCACTGGATCACAATCCGAGTGTGAGATACTGCTTTCCGACTCCTAACCATCGGCCCGACAACCCCCTGCCGGCACCAAGCGAGCCCGACCTGCAGAACCAACCAAAGATGACGGCGCCAAAAATATTAGACGCAAGAAGCAAGCGGATGCATCACAAATGGATGCTGAGTTGGTAGAGGTGAGATACCCCCTCCCCCCTCCCCCTCCCCGCCCCCCCCCCCCCCCCCCCCCCCCCATCCCCCAACCCAAAATTCTACGCTCTTTTTGTGTGTACTATTCCTTATTTGTCTGCATCGGGAGTTGTCATTTTCAATGGTACATACTGATGTACGGAGATTTTACCTTTATAACATTGTCATATTGAACATTCCACACGTGGTTGATGATGGATCTCCTGTGAGTGTCCAAAGATGGTCCCCAAATTTTTTTCCATTATGTAGTTTGGTTTATGAGGGTATATCATTAGTATGTAATTATCTTTCGTACAGCTGTTGTACCATCAAATTTTGAATTTCCCCCCAACAATGTCTGATTCAATTATATTTCAGATGCATTTCTGCTTTTTTCCTCGGAAGTTTCATATTTTTAATGTTTTCATATTATATAATGCATAATGATGTTCTAGACATAAATAATAGTGTTTTTTTCATTATCGTTATCATCATTTTGCATGTTGTTTTGATATGTTTGTCATATATAAAATTGCAGTCCCACGTGAACAAACAGACGATTTACACCCGGTGCAGCCCGAAGTTTGTGTTCGATGCTTGTGCCGCGTTGTCACCTTCACATCGCCAAGCATTGTCAGGGCTCGGACTGGGTCAACTAGCAGATATGACGCATGATGGTTTTGAGCAGCCTGACCTGATCCGCTGGCTCATGGATCGGACTGACCCGAAAACAATGACCATACAAATTTCTGAAAACAAGAAGATTGCCATAACACCATGGAAGATCAGTATTGTCTTGGGCACCCCTTTTGGTGGTGAACCGTTACAATATCCTGATAAAAAATGCATGGCAGCTGCATTTGCACAGTTGGCCAATGAGCTTGGGGTGCCTCCAAGCTCTAATATTTCTGTACCAATGTTAAAAAGTAAGCTAGAACATCGGAAAGATGATCCCACAGCTGTTCGGTTCTTCATCATGATCTTGACCAACAAGTTGCTGCTCCCATCAACTAGTTTCTACATCACAAAGAAGGACGCATGGCTTGGCATGGATCTATCTAGGGTGGCGAGGATCGATTGGTCAAAGGCTGTTTTTGATTTATTACGTGATAGTCTGGTCTTATGGCACAAGACTGATAGCCACCAATCTTCGCAAACTTACATATGCTCATCCGTGGCGTCTCTTGTTGTATGCATTTATTTTTCCATAGTTCATTATTTTTCAGCAACCACTTCACCGATCATGCCATATTGGGTGTCAAAATATGAATTCTCTCATCATGACAGTATTATAACTGTTTTTCATTAATCTTTTGTAATGGACAGCTGTTGTACATTGACAACCTTGATGTCATCAAACTAGGATTGACCATCGATCGTCTGCATACACCACGTATTCAGTTGTACACAAAGGATCTGGTGGAGGCTATATCTCAGGGAGACCGTGTGAAGGATGAAGAAGATAAAATTGTCTTTGGACAGCTCAATGTAAGAATTTATGCCATTTCCTTTTTCTATCCTTTTTCAAGGACAGGTACATTAACATCATGTCATCTATACTTTTCAAGTTCAATGGCATTCTTGCTTCATGCTACAGCCACCCAGACTACGATAAGGACAAAGAGCCACGTGGTGACAATGCTGGCACCCCTTTTGCGGATGAGTTAGTCACAGCGGTGCACATTAATTTCCCAAGCATGTTTGACACCATTGGACCCCATATATACGGCCTTCATGCTGAACAGAATAAGCGTGTCCTTGACGCACTTGGAGAATATGATCGTCAGGCAAAAATTTGTGCTGACAATATTGCGAAGAATATTAGGAGGGTGCAAACATGCCATGCACGAGTCAGTGACCATATTGTCAGCATTATCAGGGGCGCTATGCAAACCCAGGAAACAGCTCAGCGTGCTGGCACCTACACAGAAAAGCAACCAACCTTCCAGGGTGAGCCAGCTGCAATGCCATCAAATCAGGAAGATGTTCCCAAGTTGGCTGATACAGCTCCACAATCTCGCACCCCGCCAAGCACCGCTGTCATGGAGTGCCTTGTGAATACTATTGTAATCCCGGATTCAACGGTACGTATTGTGCCACGGACCGGAGGGCCTTTAATGCCATCACTTCAGAATCCTGGTGATTTGGTGATACCGGAAGGACAACAACAAGCAGATCCTGATGCCAATTTAGTTTGTCATCCCAATTACACTAGCACAGATGATATTCACGCTTGCCACCATGGGGTTCAGCAAACTGATACATCTCATATGCCGCCACCTGTCTCTTATCACACAGTGTTGCAACCTGTCGGCAAAACAACCTTACCAGTCATTGAAGCTATCAGCTCCAGTGGACGTATCGACGATGCTAGGCGTATCGGACCTGCAACGCCCCATCCATTTATTCCCCCATGTGATATTACTCATGATGACATACATACTGATCACATCAGCCAAGGCACAGACCGCATTACTTCTTTTATTCATGCATTATGAATCATGCTTTATGTTTTTGACTATACATATTTTGACTAAAAAATATTAAATTTAAGCAGCTTTTAATGAAACAGACTTTGTTGGTGCCATCAAGTTACCAGTTGAGTGTACCGCTAAAGTCAGCATGCTATCCAAAGAACACGCGGAAGATACAACCCCAGTCATATGTCCTGCAGAAATGGGTATACAAGAGGACACCACATCTCAAAAATGTTCAGAAGGTACGGGCGACATTCTTGACTCCACCTCACGCTTAAAGTACCAATTAAATTGATTTTGGTACGACACTGACTGGTTGGAAATTTAAATTAATAAACCAAATGGGCATCCCCTTAAAGTAAGTAGATTACTATCAGATTATAGTGTATTCATGTAGTAATTGAATTTCTAAAATTTCTTTTAAAATCAAATAGTGATCGTTTTACTACCAATATCAGTATGAAAGGTACATATCTCATGATTTCATATCCCTGTCTTATGTATGTACCATTAGGATTTCACGATATTGTACAAAAAAAAACTTCTAATGTTACGCAGAATTAAATAAACTGTGACGTTTGGGGGTATCAAGAATCCGGAAGAGGTGACGGGTAAAGTCACGTTACAGCATTGCTCACAAGGTATGGATGACATTATCAAAACCCCCTCTACACACCACATGCAATACATATGTACATTTTAATTTTTCTCTTTTCCCCACCTTCCGAATTAAATAATGTTTTTTTTCCAAGGCACAACTTCGCACCTATCAAAAGACGGGGGTGACGACTTAGCTTCATTATCTTTGCCATCAGATGACAATTTGTCTGAATCACAGCTGGCATCAAAAATTGACCAGATTTGTTTAAGGGAGTGCGATCCTGGTCTCTTTTCGCTGGTTATAATACATCACAAAATGACAAAATTTTCATCACAGAACATAATTATCATTTTAGGTCACTACATTTGAACGTTATTTTCCACCGCCTTTCAGGGAAATGAAGTGGCCAATAATGTTTGTACCAAAAAACCCACACCTTTCAGGCGGCCCCAAAGACGTACCAAAATGCCAGCCAGGTTTTTGACTACGCCGAGCGCTGGCTGAGGCACACTTCCCGATGATAATTCAGCGCTTAATTTGTTGGAATTTGTACTATCACACCCTGACAGCTTCGGGAGGTTGGTTGCATGCCCTCCAAATTCATCCAAAACATTTAATAATGTTTATTACATACAGTTCAGAGTGATTAACGGTTTGTTACAATACAATATCTGTAGTGCCATACTAATACAAGCGGATCTTTGCTTTGCTACTTGCACTGATATTGTCAAGTCGTTTTCTGCTCGTCAAATGGCTCAAGGAATGTTCATAGATGCATTTGCTGATTTCTTGTCCAGAGAAGATATGGAGAATAGGCCTCTCTCAGCCAACAACCGAATCTTCATTCCGACCACCATTTCGGTACATGGCAACTCTTATTTCTTGTCCTTTTTGCTGCAGTTTCTGTTTTTGGCTTCGAACGACTGTGTGCACCTTTTCCGAATGTAAAACTATATAATTTTGCTCCTGCAGGCACTAATCAACATTGAGAACGTGACTCGTAATGACACCAAGGATAACTACAAACCAGATGCCCTGGTCGAACAGCTCCATTTCGCTTTAGGGAACATTGAAGTAACACGCGAAAAACAGGCAATCAAGCACTGCTTAATCACTTACTTCTAATACACTTCATACCGGAGCACATATATGACCATGATTTCCTTTTTTATTTTCTCTAGATGTTTTTGCCAGTCATCCATGACGACCACTGGTCGCTGTACATTATCAACCATAACCAAAAAAGTTTCGACATTCTGGATTCCAAGAGATATGACATGATAGGTGGCACAGAAACCCAACATCACTTCCCAATGGCACAGAAGACATTGAAGCGATTGAGTGATGGATTCCAGGTGTTCATGGGTGGGAAATTTCCAAAGTTTGGAAATTATCGAAAATGTTACATCAAATGTCCAAAGATGGCAATGGGTTCTAACGATTGTGCTTTCTATGTCATGAGATTCATGGAGAAATACAATGGTGACGCCGACAAGCTGTTGCAAAGCTTTCCCAAGGTAATTCATTTCTCATTTCATATTTAGTGAGCCAACGAAGGTAGCAAAAATATTTTTGATATATTATTCTTGTGCCACACAGTTTGACAAATGTTAAACATTGCAAGGTTCCTTCGGACAAGCTACGGGCGCAAATACTACACCACCTAATCTTCAACAGGTTCAACTCTGTACAAGAGCTCCATCAGGACATTGAGACATTTCGTGTACCCGACAATGCCCAATAATTATGTTTAATATGAAGAAACGTTTCATTAGCTGTTAGCTTCACTTTTGCCCCTGGATTGTATTTCGTATTTTATACAGTCCACTCCTCCGGAACTTTAGTATTTTGCACCGCCTGGTTGTGCTGTTAAGTAAAGGGCTATTGTCCATGTTTTTCCAGAACATAATACTATGCTTATTAATATTTTGTCTCCATAATCTTTGAAAAAACTGCTTAAATGTGATCCATTGTAGTAATGAAGGCAGTCAGTATAAAAAATGCTAAATAGTCTTATTGCTGCCACCTTCATTAATTCAATGCAATGTTAGCCGATAGGCAAATTCTTTACCAATGTTATTTCTTATATGGCAACATTCTGTAATAAAATTTCAAACTGCTAATCTAATAACTAATCGACTAATTTTAGACCGCAAAGTAATTATTCAAAGAGTGCGTTCAAACAATGCCATGAATTAAAAATGCATACTCAATGGGAGTCCAAGGTCATTAACCTAATTAAATAATAATCTCCCCAGCTTATAAGTATATTTATTACTAACAGGCAGAACAACTAAATAGTAATCAATTTACTACCCTCTTGTCTGTTATTTTTAAGTTCCACACTACATGATCGGAATTTCAATTTCGTAATGATCGTTGCCAGAAAAAAACACAACTCTCTCGTAATATATGAGTAATTTTTTTACTAAGCGATAAAACAATCCCATTCAGTACCAGTAAAGAAATTACAAAAACGCAGCAATCCGGGCTGTGCCATATCTAACAACATAGAAACAAATATACCAAAACCCTTATTAACGTAATGTTTCTATGATAAGGACATCTACAAAGCACAAAATGAAACTCGAGAAAACCCAATCGAAACAAACTCCTCAGTACATTCATTCTGAAAGATCCTCGGTGTCGCCACCACTTTGCACGCTACAGTCATCATCACCCTCCTCACTTCTCATGCTACACTCCCCTCCCACAGGCCCTTCAGCCCATTCGTCAATCAGGTTCCATCGCACAGCTTTCCATCCACGACCACCTCCAACGCCACTTCCTCTTGGGCGACCTCTCTTCCGTTTTCCTTTGTTATTGGCCTCCGCAATACGCTTGAAATTAGCTGGATTATTAGGACATGTAGAGCTATTGTGACCAACTTTCAGACCACACCACCCGCACCCCCTGGTGCATTTCTTATCGCCACGAGCCCCTAGCTTAACCTTCTCGGTAGGCTCACTTGCCCTTCCCTTTGTCATTGACCAAGGAGGAGGGCATCTGCTCACTCTTTCACAATCATGTTCACTCATTGACATCGATTGTCCAGCCCGCATGGTATCGGCCACACCTTCCGCGTCTTTACCACTCGTCACTGCATTGCCAGCCCCAACATCTGAATCTGGTGGTATCTCTTCAAGTTGCTTCCTCAGTCCCTTCAGCACAGCAGTTGCCCTATCAAAAGCTACCTTTGACCTCCGCCCCAACCTGACGATCTGCATGGCATCATATGACAACAACTTTGTTCTGTAGGATTCTTTAACACCGTCTGGTCCAGCCATAGGACGGTCACGACGATCATAGTTCACATCACTTTTAGCTTGCTTTGTGTATCGACGAAGAACATACATATGTGGAATTTTCTCAACCTGCGCATGAACAAAGGCTCGCAACAGATGGGGGCAGAACATTCCTGCAAAAGAAACACGGAAATTTTTAAAACCAGGTTTTCAAAACATTTATGCTATATCATCAGGGATATTTTACCTGTATGTTCCCACTGCAGGCATTCACAACTAAAGTTCCCGTTATCAACATCCACTATCACCTTGAACTCTTTGGCACCAGTCATGCTTCTCCGAGCATTTGGTATGAGAAATAACCCAATGAATGCCATCCGATCCCTCTGGTTCAATCCTAAAATACACACTATCATGTAGGGAATCCTCAAACACCTTGAACACAGCCCGAGTGTACACCCTAGATAACTGCTCCGCAAATGGCCAAGGGGTCTTCACAATGGGTACACCCTATAACATCATCGATATAAGCATTTACCGGATTAAATCCTAAAAAAAGGATATACATTAAGATGCAATTACCTCACAACCTCGGGTCTCCGCGGACTCCTTATCCTTCCTAGATACCACAACATCGAGCATCCTTCTAGCAAACCTATGTAGTGCAGTTTGATGATCTACAAAATTACTTTTAACCATTCTGTTAAAGCTTTCACTCCTCTGTGTGGAAGTCATACGACCACAGTAATGTTTCTTGAAAAAAGCTGGAACCCATCTTTCCCTAAGATCATACAGGTTGCGTAGTGTCACGCTGTCATGTAGTTCATATTTATCAATGAAACGAGCCCATGCATTCTCAAACTCCGTAGGAGTATATGTCTAGTTAATGCAAACCATCATCTCCCCCTCTATGTCATCGTTTCTAGAAAAAATTGTGTTCAGATGGTCCGAGTGCCCATCTATAATGTGCCACCTGCACAACCTATGGATAGCTTCAGGAAAAACACGTTCAACCGCCACTGCCATTGCTTGGTCTTGGTCTGACAAAACCGACAAATACAACATGAGCAGTCATGTTGATTTATCAATAATCCCTTTTATTTGTTTTTCAAAAAGTGAACAATAAATACCTGTTAGAATGCACCGGGGCGAAGGGCTGTCCCCCATACAGTTCTTGAACGTTTCGAATAGCCACTGGAATGACTCAGCCCTTTCATCCCGAATCAACACACAACCAAAAAGTGTTGACTGCAGGTGATGATTAGCCCCAACAAACATGGCCAAAGGCATCTCATAAATGTTAGTCTATGTGGTGTCAGAAAGTAATAGCATCTCCAAAATCTGCATAGTTTGCCTGCATACTCGCGTGGCTCCAAAAAACATTCTTAACAATCCCTTCCTCATCAACCTTTATATCCCAGTAGAACTTTGGATTTTCTTTCTTGCATTCTTTGAAAAACTCTAGCAGCTTGCTAATGTCATCCGCATTCTCTGCTCGAACATTAGCAGCTTTCCTGCACATATAGCGAGATTAGATAACTATACTTGCTGCTGTTGGGAACAATGGGATTTAGAAAACAATATTTGTTTTAACACAATATAATACCTATTTTCAAGGTCTCGCGTCGTGAAAGGAATATTCTCACGTCCTCCGTGCATATCAGAAAGTACTCCTACAATACTTGAATTCGGGACACGGCTTTGCTGCATCGTGTCAACGAACTCCATCAGTGTTGCATCTCGATGTTTGTGTGAACGCATCAGCTTAACAGCCGATGGAGACGGCGTCAATGGGTGATTGTGTTCGATTATGACATCATCAAACCGTACGGAAACAAACTCGCCTTCTCTAATAACATTCTTCACCTTCACATATGCCTTACAACCAATCCTAGCAGACCCACGCATCCGCTCACGCTTTGATTCATCTCCCCTATATTTGTTCTTCCCCTCCCGGGTGCAGCATATCTCTCTAAAAGTAGGTTTATTCCTGCTTTTTTTAATATCAAAACCAACATGATATGAATATCTTTCGTAGAAATCGTACGCCTCTTCGTACGAATCAAAAACCATCCCTACTTTTGGGACCATTTCTTCTCTAAGTTTGGAGCCCTATCAACAATTATTTTTCAATCCGTCAACACGACGATACGGGATATCATATTGACACAGAAAAAAAATTCATTTACAGACGCCACAATTTACTAAAGTAATTAAATGGAATAAATCGCAAAACAACGCCAACTACCGTGTCAAACATCACTCAGCAATTAAGGAAGAAACAGAAGTTCTAAATATTGCAAAGGTCGTTCAGGGAAACTTACATGACTGTACACACGATCCTTCTCAGGCGTATTCATCTCACATGCCTGAACACAAGGAGGTCGATCCACACCTTCTTTGGATCCTGACGGTGTTGACGGACTGCCTGGTTGCCCGGCATTCACATGATGATCCCCCCAATGATCACCGCCAACACCTAAATGGGACGACGGCGAGGTAGTGGAAGTATGCACTGGAGATTCCATTACGCAGGTCTCCAGTGAAGCTTTTTCTCTCGACTTTGAAAGCCCTCTGTGAGGAATAAACACACTACCTCCTCGGCCTTGTATGGAATGCGTTTTTTCCGGATCGGGAGTCCACTGATCCATAACTACCTCCCTACATTCCCTTTTTTTTATAAAAATAACATTTAAAAAAAACCTTCGAAATTACAGCGCACAATTCACTATCAAAGCTTCCAGAAACAGTAATTTTAACGTCGAGTAAAAATTTTACTACCGACTCAATTAATATATTAAAAAAACCATAAGTAAATAAGGGCAAAAATCATCGCTGTGCACTAATTAAATCAATAGTAAATTGTTTGCTAACTGAAAAAATGAGGTTCTTATCGTAAGATAATTACTAAATCGCACGTAACTTTTCCCTCCGTGATGACAGTGCGATCGAGGATGAGATTCTGCAAGCATCTATCAACAATAGTACATTTTTTGCTAACGATATATTCATATAGTCATAGTAAATGAGTTACTAAGTCAAACCTTCAGAGGTTACAGGTGTGACACACGCGTTACTCGGCTCGTTATTGCGGAAGCAAACCAAATAATCCTCAGTAACTCCATTACTGCTAGACCAAACATCATAATTAGGTAACTACTTTACTCACACAAACTAAAAAATATTACTCGGTTGGTTAGTGCGGAAGCAAACCAAATAATCTTCAGTAACTCCTTTAATGACAGATAATACCACCAGTAACTACTTTACTCACACAAACTAAAAATCTTTCTCGGTTGGTTAGTGCGGAATCAAACCAAAGAATCATCAGTAACTCATTTACTGACAGATCAGAACAAAATAATCAAGTAACTACAGAAACTAAAGATATTGCTAGTAATATTGTTACTAACAATTCAATCTTGACTTTGTGCGGCCTGTGTGCGACGACTGGGAGGGGGTGGGGTGCGGGGGTGGTGGGTGGCGGGTGGGGAGTGCGGATGGTTACACCATCAAATTTTTACGTATAGTAACTAATTTACTTATAGTGTAATGTGCCATTTTCTAAGCTTTAGTAATAACTTTACTACACATTATTTTGAAATGGTGCAGGGGATTGGTGGGTGGGTGGGGGGAGGGGGGATGGGCGATGGGGTGGGGGTGGGGTTGGGGGAGGGGGTGCTGTGAGGGGAGTAGTTTAGTTATTACGCACCCCATACGCGGTTTAGCGCGTCTCTATATATATATACATATATATATATATATATATACATATATATACATATATATATTTATAAAAGTACGTACTCCCTCTCCATCCACCGTTCATCCACAACCTGCTATAGGTCCTCTATTCGGCTCTCCTAACGGGTGCGTACACAATGAACCCGTTTCCATTTATATGAAAAGGAAATAATTCTCGTAATTGTTAATTATCCCCCCATAATCGGAACAGACGTCCACATCGATCCTGTTTCGATCAAACAACTCGATCTCGTTGGCGTTCCCAGGTGGCGACGCCGTACTCGATCTCATCGGCGTTCCGCATTCCCAAGTTGGCGACGTCGGCGGAGGATATACAACCGTGCGGCGGTGGCTGACAGCGGTACAGATAAGCGATATCTCTAATCTTCCTAAATGCTGCTCGTTCCTTCCTCCAATGATGGCTCCTTCCTCACCGGTCATAGATGCTGATGCATGAGGGTGATCGACCTGGAGATGCTGCCACCCATTGGTGTCACCGGAGGAGAGGTCAGCGATCTGGGTCGGCGGAGTGCATGAGCAGGGCAACCGTGGCAAAATCGACGCGTCATAGTAGCGGAGATCATCCAAAACAGCAGGTTAGTATCGGTGTATTTCTACGGCGATCGGTGTATTTCTACGGCCAGATCGACGCACGACGTCTAAATTTTTCTTGTTTGCAGGGGCACAAGAGAAGAGAACCAGTTTATCGAAATTGCCAAAGATATATTCCAGAAATTTTGATGCCTGTGATTGAATATCTTGATGTCTATAGAGAAGGATTATATGTTTATGTAGTTCGGTCCATGCATATGCTTTCAGTTTTCAGATGCTATTTTTTTCCTGTAGATGCATATGCTGTTTTTTTTTTGGTAAATTATATGCTGTTTGCCTGCTTTAATTTACACATGAATGTTTATGTGCTTACTTTGATTGCTATGCTAGTCTCTGTATAACTGCACTGTTCCCGGAGGTGTATGTGTGCTAATTTATTTAATTTTTACCAAGAGCCATATACACTACATGTTCGTATGCTGCTTTATTTCCAGTAGGGGTATGTAATGATTTTTTTTCTCCAGAAGAATATGCTTTCCATACAGGGATATGTACTGATTTTTTTTTTATAACAGAAGTATTTACTTAACTTTGTATATATATACTGCATTTATATGGAGTGATAATATTGAATTTTTCTATGGAGGGGTATATACTGAAGTTTGTTAGACAATACTAGTATATAGTGCATTTTCCATAAATATGCTGATTTTTTCCATAGAGGGGTATATGCTGATTTTTTTTTATAGAAGTATATACTGAACTTTGTTAGACAAAAGTATATACTGCATTTTCCATAGATATGCTGGATTTTTTCAATAGAACGGTACATACTGGCCTTTTTACACTGAAAGGTAGTACATACTGAAAAAAAGAACAGTTTGTATTCCAGAGAAAAAGAACAGTACATATACTTCAACAAAAAATTCAGTATACAAATTTAGAAAAGTGGTATATACTATAGATCTAGAACAAGTGGTATATACTAGTACTCTAGATAGAACTGCATAAACTACCCTCTTGATCCTGCTAACCGAGATATGTCAGCGGCGATGTAGAGATTAAGGCTTTCTATCTGGTATTACATGTATTTGGCTAGCAATTAATTAATCGATACTTTGATGCGTCCAATTAATGTTTTCTTACTGATGTTGATCTAATATAGTAATATTTTAATATTTTTTTTAGAACGGCCACCATTTGGAGTGAGGAAATTAGTATATGCAGTATATACTGACAGAAAATTAAGTAGTATATGCAGTATATATATACTACTGGTCTGAAAAAAATGGTATGACCACCACATTTTCTGGCCGTTTCTAACGAAGAAACACGGAGAAACAAGTGGTCAAGTGTACTGGGAAAGGTAAGTATGCGCCCCGCCTCGCCGCGCTGGTCCTCGCCGCCGCCGGAGCTGCCGCTGCGGCCGTCGACCACAATCCTCCGCCGGCCTCAGTCTGCCTCGTCCCCGGTCGCTTCCCCACCAGCGTCGTCTTCACCAGCGTCGCCGCCCTCGGGCCATCTGCATCGTGACTTCTGGCGCGACACGCCCCCGCCGCCGCCGCCCAGATCCGCAGCATGGTCCTCTCCGGGAGGGGTCTCCCACGTCTCGGCGACGCCGGATCTGCTGAGAGGACCTTCCTCCCCGTGGGTGCGCTCCTTCCGGGACGTCGTGGCAGCCGGGAAGCCCAGGGATTTCAATTTCGAAAACCACCACCAACCCCCACGCTGCGACTTGAAGACTGCCATTACTCCTCCCAGGCGCGAAGGTAGCAGCGCTCCTAGGCGCACGTCTCCGCGGCGCAGCAGCTACTCCGCGGCCTACCGCGCTAGGCCGGAGAGGGAGATGGCGCGACGTCGCGTCCATGGTACGGCAGCGCCGGAGGCATTCACTTCACTCGAGCCCGGTTGGCAACAGGTGAGAGTGCGCCATTGGTGGCGCAGGGCAGTTCATTCAAACGCTCCCCAACCACCGTCTTCAAGGCGCTTACCTTCAATCCGGCCTCTCAGTGAGCCCAGAGTTTCCGGTGCTTTCCGCCTCTTCCAGCAAGCCACGAACGGCCGTTGCTTCATCTGCCTCTCCCGCGACCATCGCGCAGCGAGCTGCCGCGACCCCGTGAGGTGCTTCCTCTGCCACAAGTCAGGGCACAAGGCAAGACGCTGCTCTTCGCGTCGCTCCCCTGCTCCGACCAGTGACCGTCGGCCCCGCTCTAGCTCCAAGAGAGAAATTTCCCACACGCCGCGCCTCTCGTCGCAGCAACCTCCTGACAGATTCACGCCACCAAACCGCCCACAGCCGCGCAGCTCCCTGCTCCCTCCACCGCCTCCGCTGCCGCCACCACCCCCACGCACCGCGTCCCCGCGGATGGCGCGGCTTGGCGACCCCTCCACCCGGCCGGAGGAGGAGGAGTGTTTCATCCCAACGCCGCACGCCACAGAGGCGGAGCTCAAGGAATGGGAATCAACGGCGGTCGTCACCTGGGCGGCCAAGGCGCCGGCGTCCACCACGCCAAGGGATGTGGAGAAAATCTTCATGGAGGAGCTTCATCTGAGGGAGGGCGAGGTCGTCGTCTCGCGCCACCACCCCGAGGCCTTCATCATCAAGTTTGAGCATCAACGACATTGCGCCGAAGCCCTGCGGCGTGGCTCCGTCAAGCGCCGCGGTGTCGAGCTCCACTTCGTCAAGTGGCGCAGCCTCAAGAGCGCCCTAGGCGTCGCCTTGATGTTCCGCGTCCGCCTTTACCTCGACGGCATCCCGCGCCATGCCTGGGAGGCCGACATCGTCGAGCGCGTCGTGGCGCGCACCTGCGCGCTGGAAAGCATTGAGACAAACCTCCTCCACCCGCCGGACACACGCTGGATCAGCATTTGGGCGTGGACAGGGAACCCGAGCTCCATCCCGAAGCGAGTTTGGCTCATCTTCACTAGCAGCACACGCAGCAAGAAGCTTGACACCGTGACGGTCTCTGAGCGGCCGCCGGAACGCTGGCAACATGGGGTGAAATACTGTGTGTTCGTGCACCTCGAAGAAATTCATGACTACACCTCGGCTACGGTGACACTTGACGAAGCTGCATCCATCACCCCGGCAAAACGCCGCCTCCCGCCGTGGCACCTCGGTGTGGCTGACGGCGAGCCGGTGCCGGAACGGGTGTTCCCGGAGTTCCCCCACCATCCACCGCCGCCGCATGCGCTTCCTCGCAACGGCCAGTACAAGGAAGACCAGGGTGAGGAGGACCGTGGCAGCCGTGTCCGGAGTGACCGGCATGACACGGATCGTCAGGGTCGCGACAAAGGAATACGCGATAGGCACGACCGCGGCATCGAACGACGCGGCGACCGCGATGACCGTCGGCGGCAGTACAACGACGACCACCCCGACTTCGAACGCGGCCAAGGCTGGCGGCGCCGCGACGACGATGACGGCGACGACCGCGGCGACAGGGCAGGGCGCGGACGTGGAATTTGGCGAGGCCGCGACGCCGCCAAACCGTCCGGTCTTAATGGCCACAGGGAGCGAGACCGCTCTCCACGGCGCCGCGACTGGGGAGAAGGCGGTAGCCATGGCGGACGGCGCCACTGCGAAGCGTCTCCCATGCCGTGCCCGGTCAGTCCGTGCCCGCCACATGCGTCCCTCTTGCCGCGCCCAGTCAGTCCGCACCCGCAGCCGGCCCTGCTCCCACTGGCACCGCCGACAACACCACAGGTAGCTAATATGCGGTTGCTCTTCACTTTACGTGCCCCAACTGTGCAGGATGCCGCAAAGAACCTCATCAGCATGCACGGGCAGCTGACGCCGCCAGCTGACGCACCGGACTTCAGCACCTTCTTGGCCAAGGCGGATGCCCTCGATGCGGCACTGCAAATGGGCCACTCGACCGCACTTGCCACCAGGGAGCGTGAACAAAGCAAGGGGGACGAAGCCTGGTCCGCGGCCGTGGCGTGGCGCCGTGGAGAGGATGACGTCCCGGTCCACCACGCGTTCGGCCGCATCCATCAGGCAATGCAAGTGCGGGCACCGGCAAACATCGTCGACGGCGTCGAAAAAGCACTCAAGAAGTTGGAACTAGCTGCGACGCCGGCCGTGCCGGAGTTGTCGCCGGTCATGCCGTCACCGCCTTCTCCTGCATCTCCGGTTCATGGGCTGGTCGGTCTACTGGACGGTGTCGACTTGGGCCTTCTTGGGCCACCCAATCATGGCCCACAAACCGATCCCCTGGGCGAGGGCGCTCAAGGCCTGTCTGGGCCAGCCATTGGGCCCTCCCTGGGAGAGGCGCCTGATGGAACCGACTCCATGGCGCCGGCCCACAAGATGACAGAGGAGTCTATCGCTCCTTCTCTATTGGCGTCTGGTCCTCGCAGCCAGGCGCCGCCGTCGCCAACACATCCAACCGGCGGCTCGCCAGTGAACTCCCCGCCGCCGCACGACACCGGCTCCATGGTGCCGGCCCACGAGATGACAGGGGAAGCTGTCGCTCCTTCACCATTGGTGCCCGGTCCTCACAGCCAGACGTCACTGCCGCCGACACATGCAACCGGCGGCTCGCCAGTGAACTCCCCGCCGCCGCACGACAGGTTGGCCACACTCTTCAAGGCTGTCACTCCACCGATCCTAAGCCGGCCGTCATCCTCACCGCCGGCCATTCGTCGTTCTGTTTTAGCAAGGAATCGCCGTATGACTCGTCTTGGTGATCTCAGCCGCACTAACCTTCGTCGCAGCGCAAGACTGGCAGGGAAACCCAAGATGCCGCCGATGCAGAAATGCCACCGCGTACTGATGAAGCGCCTCGGCCTCCTCCGCACCGACACCTCGCTCGATGAAGTGCTCGCGGAGTACGTGGCGATGTTCAACGGCCCGCTGCCACCACACATAATCGCGGCGCTCACCTCCATCTTCGACCTCGACTGCGACGACGACGACATCGGTAAACGACCACCAGAGGAGGCCCTGCTTACAGTGGTGGGGGAAGGCGTCGCCGACCTCGTCGAGGAAATTGATGAAGCAGCAGCCTAGTTGTCTGCTTGTGGCTGGGAGCAAGCTTGTTGCTTGCATGTATCGTCGCCTCCACTTATTTATGTTGTCTCCATTATTGTACTGCACTGCTCTACTTTTGCGGCACCTTTTGGTGTCCACGACGCAGCGAGACTTTCCACCTTACGTCGTGATTTATCTTCGAATTTCTGGGCATCTCTGCTGGCTTCTAATGAAGGCCTACGAAAATCTTCTATGCAATATTGTGTGGTGCTCCTGCTGGTGTTGTTACCCTGAGTGTCACGGCTCCATGTACTACTCCCTCTGCATGACGACTTCCCCCGCCTCAAATGACTGCGCCTCTACTCATGCTACCTCGACAGGACAATGCCGCCATTCCCGGGCACGTAGGCATGCAACGTCAACGGCATTGATTCAATGCACAGAGCGCCTCATTTTTCATGATAGCCCAAAACATTGAGCTTCTAAGTTGGAACGTTCGTGGCCTGAATTCACCTGCTAAATGCAGTGCTCTTCACGACTTTATGGCAGAAACGAATTGTAGCATCGCCTGTTTCCAGGAAACAAAACTGCGTGCGATGGATGACGGGCTTGCAAGATACTTGGGCGGCTACAAGCTGGATAGTCATGCCATCAAGCCGGCTAGGGAAACACGAGGCGGAATCCTCCTCCTGTGGAACTCCAATGTTGTTGGAATTAGCGAAGTCAAAACGCGTCGTTTCTCTTTGACTGCCAGAGTCAGTCTCCTCCATAGCTCTAAAACCTTCCTCATAACAGCGGTATACGGACCTACACGACACCGACAAAAAGAGGCGTTCCTAAGGCAAATTAGGCGTCTTAAACCGGACGACGGGGAAGCGTGGCTCCTCTTTGGAGATTTCAACATGATCTACAGAGCAAGCGACAAAAACAATAGCAACATCAACGTAAGGCGGATGGGCCGATTTAGAGCAGCCCTGGATCACTGCGAGCTAAAAGAAATCCACTTACAAAACAGGAAATTCACCTGGAGCAATGAGAGACGCAGGCCAACGCTAGTCAGACTAGACAGATTCTTTTGTAACGAGAAATGGGACCTCGATCATGGGCACCACATTCTGCACGCGCTTTCCTCCGGAACATCTGATCATTGTCCGCTACTCCTCACCAACCCTGAAGGACCACGACGGCCGAGATCTTTCAAATTTGAAAACTTCTGGGTATCGCTGCCCGGCTTCAAGGATGAGGTGCAAAACAGTTGGAGCCAGGACACGACACACCACGAGCCTCTACATCGTCTTGCAGATAAATTGAGTCGCACCGCAAAGGCCCTAAAATCTTGGGCAACAGACATCTGCTCGGAAGTCAAACTCAAATATCATATGGCGCTGGACATAATCCACCGTCTTGACGTAGCACAGGAGCACCGTGAGCTGACACAAGAAGAGTACAGGCTGCGTATGGGCCTCAAGAGGAGGCTCCTCGGCTTTGCAGTTATTGAGAGAGCAAGGAAGAAGCAAGCCGCGCGCATCACTAACATCAAAGAAGGAGATGCCAACACAAAGTTTTTTCATCGCAAGATTAATGCAAGGAAAAGGAAAAATCACATCCACCGCCTAAAGAAGCAAAATGGTTGGGCTGTCACGCACGCAGAAAAAGAACTTGTCATCGCCGAACACTTCCGACATGTGATGGGGCAACCGGAGCCAAGGTCCTGCGACCTCAACTGGTCGGAATTAGGGTACACACCGCTTGACCTCTCCGGGCTTGATGATCCTTTCACTGAGGCAGAGATTCACAAAGCGATAAAAGAAATGCCTGCCGACAAAGCTCCAGGCCCAGATGGCTTCACGGGGAAGTTCTTCAAGTCATGTTGGGGCATCATAAAAAACGATGTGGTGGCCGCTTTTAATGCACTGCATGATGCAAGGAACAAGCATTTCAGCCTCCTGAATTCCGCCAATGTGGTCCTAATCCCCAAAAAAGAAGGAGCAGAAGGAATAGGAGATTATAGACCTATAAGCCTTGTTCATGGTTTCGGGAAGCTCTTTTCCAAGGTGCTAGCAATCCGCTTACGGCCCCTAATGCACTCGCTGATTTCGACGAATCAAAGCGCCTTCATTCGAGGGAGAAGCATACATGACAACTTTATGTATGTAAGAAACATGGTCAGGAAGCATCACAGGACCAAACGACCGATCCTCCTCTTCAAGCTAGACATATCCAAAGCCTTCGACTCGGTCAGGTGGGACTACCTCCTCGCACTCTTGCAAAACAGAGGTTTCCCACCAAAATGGCGTGAATGGATAACGGGCCTACTTTCAGCTTCCGCCTCAAAGATTGTCCTGAATGGCACACCAGGAGAGGCAATCAAGCATGGCAAAGGATTACGGCAGGGAGACCCTCTATCACCTCTACTCTTCATCCTAGCGATTGACCCCCTCCAACGTTTATTGGATATGGCCACTGAACTAGAGGTGATAAGCAAACTGCGGGGGAGAGCAGTACGCTTCCGTACTTCTATGTACGCAGATGACGCAGCAGTCTTCATAAACCCGAACAAAGAAGATGTACAAGCCTTCACCGATCTCCTTGATCGCTTTGGTCAAGCAACTGGCTTATGCACGAACCTCCAAAAATCACATGTGGCTCCGATCAGGTGCGAAAACCTGGATTTAGACGACATCCTCCATGACACGCCAGCAACCAGAGCAAACCTACCATTGAAGTATCTTGGACTTCCCTTGACAACAGGCCGACTGCGCAAAGTCGATCTCCAACCTCTCTATGACAAATCGATGAGTCGTATTGCTGGCTGGCGGGGGAAGCACGTCGGGCTCGCGGGACGTTCTACCCTGGTAAAGGCGGTGCTCACTTCGCAGCCTGTCTTCCTTCTGTCAGGACTAAAAGCGTCCAAAGAGTCCCTCGAGGTTCTAGACAAGCAAAGAAGGAAGTTCCTCTGGGCGGGCGGAGAAGCTTTGACGGGGGGAAAATGTAAAGTCAATTGGACGCGAACCTGCCTTCCCACTGCCTGCGGAGGTCTAGGCATCCTAAACTTAGAAAAGTTCGCGAGAGCTTTGCGCCTGCGTTGGCTTTGGCACGAATGGAAATCACCGGAAAAAGCCTGGGTGGGAACCGGCACACCATGTGACGACACCGACAAACTCCTTTTTGCGGCCGCCACCTCCATAACAATTGGAAATGGTGAGAAGCCAAGCTTCTGGGATTCGGCCTGGTGGGAAGGAAGGAGAATGAAAGATGTAGCTCCTCTAGTCTATGCAGCATCCAAGAAAAAGAACAAGACGATCCAGCAGGCCTTGCAATCCGACCAATGGCTTCATGATTTGGACCTGCCGTCAAATGCAGGATGGACGACAGATTTAATTGACCAACTTGTCACAATCTGGACCGCCACTCAGACGCTACAACTAGAAAAGCAAAAGGATGACAAAATAACATGGAAGCTTACCAGCCATGGCGAATACACGGCAACATCGGCCTACAATGCGCAACTCCTCGGCACTACAGCCACCAACTTTAATAACCTAATTTGGAAGACCTGGGCACCACGAAAATGCAAAACCTTCGCATGGCTAATCATCCAAAACAGAGTATGGACCTCCGACAGACTAGCAACCAGAGGATGGCCAAACGGTTCCATATGTCCCTTATGTCGTCGATCTCAAGAAACTGCCCTTCACCTCCTCGCGGGATGTAGATACACAAAGAAAATCTGGGAGGCAATTGCGGAATGGACGGCGTGTGAGGGGTTGAAACCATGTCGGTGGCAGCAGACCTCCACGGTGTTAGAATGGTGGGAGGCTACCTCAAACATCCAAGAGGCACCCAAGAAGGCTCTTCGCACTCTGATCCTGCTGGTCGCATGGGAGATCTGGACTGAGAGAAACCGCAGAACCTTTCAGCAAAAAGAGCTATCGACCACCTCCCTTCTGGCTAAAATCAATGAGGAGGCCAAATCTTGGGCCTTAGCGGGCGCGAAAAATCTTCATAATTGGCTTTCTTTTAGTTAGCTCGGACCAAAGGTCTTGAGCTTGCTTTCGCCTTTGTACAGTTTTACTCCTTCTCTTTTCAATGAAATTGGCAGCTTGCCTTTTCTTCAAAAAAAAAAATGGTATATACTAGCTAGTAGCCCAGGAGTAGCGGTATATACTAGTCTTGAAGATCCTGTCATTACAGTTGCAGCACATGGTGCATAGGAGGCTGCCAAAAATCAGAGGCGACACCTAATGCATTTGTTCGAACCTCCATAGAACTGAATAGATTCTGAATTTACACTACTACTAAGTAGGAAACAAGCATATACTAAAATGTTTATAATCGGATTTTTCTAATCAGTTTGCATGGTAGAAGATCCATGTCTTTAGAGGATGGTTAGAGCATCACCAACAGTCCTCCTATAATCTCTCCCTAAAAATTTATTTTTGGGTTTCCTAAACTGAAAATAGGAACTAAAAACTCCTCCCTCCAACAGATAGCCTAAATTTAATCCCAAAAACTAAAAGTGGATCCTTCTGTTAAACTATCAACAAAAATTTTAGTTTTTCCCCTCCCACGCGCACACAGAAAGAGATCGCTATCTCAGTATCTTCCACGCGCAATAGCCAGCCGATTCTCCACTGCACGCTCCCTGCCGCTACGCCGCCGGCCGATCTCTCCACGCGCGCCCTGCTCATCGCCGATCCCTACACCATCCCTGCCATCTCCCCCTCCTCTCTATCCCCCACTAGTGCTGCCCACCTCTCCCTTGATCTACTCGCTTGGCCGCCTCTCCCTACACGCCCTCGTCGTGTTAAAGAAAGAGATGAGTCGTCCAGGCAGCCTCGTTAAGATGCTATTGAATGATGAGTCTTTGTCGGATGACGATGATGAATTTTTTTTTGAGGCGGTCGAAATAATTTTCGATGATAACAACGAAGAACCAAAGCGAGGAGGGTCTGTCTTTGGACATGCAGTGATTAATCGGGAGAGATTGGCTGGTCATTGGAGACTATACAATGACTATTTCTCAGAAGAGCCTACATACCTTCCTATTCAATTTAGACGCAGGTGGGTAATAGTGAATTGTATATTTTTTCAATCTTGATTTGAATTAGTGATGCACGTATTAATTTTAATTGCTAATTATTTTTCAGGTTTAGAATGAAAAGGCCGCTCTTTTTACGCATAATGAATGCTGTTGAAGCGCATGATGATTATTTTGTTCAGAAGAGAAATGCTGCTGGTATCATTGGGCTATCATGTTTGCAAAAGGTAACAGCAGTGTCACGTATGTTGTGTTATGGAATAGCTGCAGATGCAGTTGATGAGTATGTTCGTATTGGAGGTAGTACCGTTATTGAGAGTTTTAGAAGGTTTATCGTAGTTGTTGATGAAGTTTTTGGGGAGGAGTACATGAGGACACCAAATGAGAACAATATAGCCAGGTTACTTGCAGTTGGAGAACGTAGAGGATTTCTAGGTATGCTGGGTTCTTTAGATTGTATGCACTGGGAGTGGAAGATCTGCCCGACTGCCTGGCATGGTCAGTATAAAGGGAAAGAGGGAGTTCCTACCTTCGTTTTAGAAGCTGTTGCCTCGCATGATCGATGGATTTGGCATGCGTTCTTTGGGTTACCTGGAACTCATAATGATATTAATGTGCTCCAACGATCTCCATTGTTTGCAAAGCTAGCTAAAGGACAGGCTCCTAAAGTTAATTACACCATTAACGGACACAACTACACTAGAGGGAGCCATCACCGGGGGGCACAAAGGAGAGGCTGGCCAGTTCATCCCGTACGGCGGCAGATAAAAACGTGGTGGCGGCGGAATCAGGGAAGAGGAGGAAATAGCTGCCGCCGAACGAGCCGCCGGCGGGCGCGACGCCGCCGATCGTGATGCCGCCGGCCGCGATGCCGCCGGCCTTGATGCCGCCGGCCGTGACGCCGCCGGGCGAGGGGCTGCAGGTACAGGCGCCGGTGGGCGAGGCGCTGGTGGGCGACGCAACGCCGCCGGGAGAGGCGCAGGCGGGCGCGGGCGTGGAGAATCGCCGGGCGCACTAGTACAGATCCTTCTATCTGTGACGGGCTCTAATATACTTAGAAATAGCAGGCCGTCACAATGAAGTCATCTCAATCGGGCCGAAAAGTGCCCGATTGAGATATGGTCGCACAGACATGTTAGATGGGCATAAAACTTAAGCCCGTCACGGATGACACCTATCAGTGACGGGCCGTAGTTTAGGCCCGATTGAGATAACATTCCATATCTCAAACGGGTCTAAAGTTGCGGTCCGTCACAGATGGTCATCTGTGACGGGCACCAACTTTAGGCCCGATTGAGATAACATTCCATATCTCAAACGGGCCTCAAGTTATAGCACGTCACAGATGACCATCATCCGTGACGGGCCACAACTTGAGGCCCGTTTGAGATAACAACTAGGCCCGTCACAAATGACTCATCAGTGACGGGCTATATACTTAATCTCTATCGGGCATTAACTAAAACCCGTCACCGATGACTATTTTTCCATTTTACATATGAAATGTTTATATTTGTAAGTTGACTATAGCAAAATAATTAAGTGCAGTATAATAATTCATTTTATGAGTCAAAACAATTTTACGGGTAGTAAATGATTTCAAATGGAAAAAATGTTAACAACAAAGTTGTATAACTTATTAAGATTTACAACTTTTAGTTTGGTCATTTTTCTATATAACATTTTTTTGAACAGTTTGAATTTGAATTTGAAAATATGACAACTTCAAACAATATTTTTAAATACTAAATGATTTCAATTGAAAAAGTCATCAACAACAAAGTTGAATAACTCATCAAGATCTAAAACTTTTATTTTTGTTATTTCTTTATCCGACGAAATGTTAGTAATATTATTCACAAATTTTACATATATGTGTTATAGTTTATAAAACTAGATAAGGGATATGTCTAAGAGATATGTCAATTTTGTAAACAATGTTACTATCACTTTGTCGTATGAAGAAATAACTAAAATAAAAGTTTTAGATCTTGATGAGTTATTCAACTTTGTTGTTGATGACTTTTTCAGTTGATATCATTTAATATTTGAAAATGTTGTTTGAAGTTGTCATATTTTCAAATTCAAATTCAAACGGTTCAAAAAAATGTTATACAGAAAAATGATCAAAATAAAAGTTATAGATCTTGATGAGTTATACAAATTTGTTGTTGATGACTTTTTCAGTTGAAGTCATTCACTGATCTAAAATTCTATTTGAACTTTTCAAAATTTGAATTTCAAATTTCAAATTGTCTAAAGAGAATCAGATGGAGAAATGACCAAAATAAAAATTTTGCACCTCGATGAGTTCTACAACTTTGGTTTTGGTGACTTTTCCATTTGAAATCATTTAATAACCCCAATTTGATATCCTGGCCTAGGGCTTAATAGGATTAATAGAATACTCATACCAACAAGTTACAACTACTTTTCTGGAAGCTAATCTCCAAAGAACTTTGATGTTACGCGTGCTTGGTCTGGAGCAATTTCAGGATGGATGACCGACTAGGAAGTTTGAACTTCCCGCGTGGGAGCACACGAGTGAGGGCGGATGGGTGACCGACTGGGAAGTCCGAATTTCCCACGTGGGAGCACACGTGTGAGGGCAGGGCTAGCCAAAAAATAAATTTTATTTATTTTTGGATTATACTCATCTGTGATAGGCTATAGTTGATGCCCGTCACAGATAAGAGTCATCTGTGACGGGCGCTAGTTGTGGCCCGATTGAGATAGGTCATCCGTGACGGGCTATAGTTTGACTGGTCGTCTGGGTCAAAGCTATCGGTGACGGGCTTTAATTAGGGCCCGATTGAGATAGATTCATCCGTGACGGCCGTTTGCCCGATTGAGATAGCTCTTCACATATGTGACTTCTAGCCTGTGACGGACGCCATGCCCGATTGAGATGGGGTTTACCGCCCGATTGAGATGATGGTATCCCTTCTAGTGGCGGGAGCATTTCGCCTTCGCGCGGGAACGAGAGGAGAGAGGCGGGAGTGCGAGATTTGGAGCGATATTCGTGAGAAAACTCGCCCCTACATAAGCCGAGCGAGGAATCGGGAGAACGGAGTTCTAAAACTTTGGCAGAAGAGTAGGGGATCTGTTGGAGCTGTTTTTTGGACTAAAATCCCTCAAAATTAATTTTGGGAATCAGATAGGTGGACAGTTGGTGATGCTCTTACTTACGTTCATTGTTCAAATTTGAACTAATGCAGCCGGTTCAATTGTGCACCAAATGTGGTGTGTATACCTGTGCATGCATGCATCATGCAGCGATCAGTGGAAATTAAAATTTTCATTTTTTTTCCAATCAGTTTAATTGGATGCTAATGGGTTATCCACTAAGGAGAGGGAGTAGTACTCCCGGCAGTACAAAACATTGATCTATCTATCTATCTATCTATCTATCTATCTATATATATATATATATATACACACACACGCTACTTAAAAAGTTTGTAGTGGTGGTCTTGATTCCTGACACAGCAGATGTATCTGACAGACACGCGACCGCGCCCCACCCGCCCCAGCCGGCGACGCTGCCGCTGCCCACCCACAAGTAAGTCTGTTCTGTACCAGTACACTGCAAGTAAGCACTGCTGAATCAAAAGAGGTCAAAAACATGGTTGTCACCATAGCATAAACAACAAGTGATGTCACATGTGTCCACTCATTACAATCAGTAAACCACATAAGCAATGATGAATTCATCAATTTTACTCATGTCTTCAGGCCATCTTCATGCTATCACCTCAGCATAAGAAATCTTGCTGGGGCTTTGCATGACGGCAGATTGCCAGACTCCCTGCAACACATAATGAATTCGAAGACAAATTAGAAGGGTGAAAGCCTCCTACCAAATATATGCAGAAGATATCTCAATCGTCATTATACACTGAAAAGAAAAGTATAGTTCTTGATTTCAGCGGGTGAATTTTATGTTCAGGGAGAAACAATAGCATACAGGAAAAACAATAGCTCGTATTACTGAAGATGCATGTTAACTACTCAAGTACCCCCCCTAGACTGACTAAGAAGTTTACAAACATGTTAACACAAGGTTCCTGCTAGAACCAGTGAGCATATAAACATCACATATCATATACTTGTTGCCCTTAGCTCAGCTGACGGCTCTAATGAACTGCAAAAATCCACATTTGACTTCAGTTGCACTACATATACTTGCATATGTCACTATAATTACAAGTTGATGCATGTATGCATTGCTTGTCAGACTCTGCTATCTAGCTTGATCAATCAGCATGCCTAGCCTGTGTATAGAATAGAAAAGTTGGATTCATCAATACTCTATTCAGCAATCGATGCATAATGAATAAAATCCGTTCAAAATGACAGTCCAACCGATTCTGACAAAGGAGTGATTGTGGCTTGCAACTGTATTCTGGCATCAACTACAAGTGAAAATCAAAAGTTCTGAACGACAGTAGTTGTGCGCGCTTGTGCAACAAAAGGAGTATCACGGACCAACCTTTTCCCTTCTAAGTTTATTGGCCATGAGTAAAATTAAAACAAGAAAATCTACAAACGAAACTTATGTGCATCGTACTATGCTAAATCACCGAATATCGTAAATTCAAAGTTCAGAGAAGAACCCAAGAAACATAGTGTGTATAGTGAATGCAGCTTGACAGAGATGTTTGTAATTTGTCTTTGTTCTTCTCTTTTTGGCAGACTAGATTCTCTACTCCAATAATCCCATTGAGGGTGATATAGTGCTCTGTTGCATCCTTCAGAAATCGCAGGCAATACAACTGGTCACAATGTTATATTCTCATCCAAGATAGATGGTGAGAGTATATACTATAAGTGTGAACTTTGAAATGCCAAATTGCAATCACATTTTCTGATGCTTATTATAGATTGCAGGTTGCGAGCTTCTCTCTCAGAAGGACTGTCAAGTTGCCAGGTAATAACTGTGAAAGTGCATTAAATTTTAGGACAATGCTTGACTTTAATTACAATAACTATATCATAATGTATGCAACTAATCAAATTTGTCATCATTGCAAAAGGTTTGGACTGCAACACCATTGTCCAGCGCAGTGATACCGACTCTTGGAGATAGCTTACTAAACAACTGAACTCTAATTGTGAGTACTTGTATAGTTTCTGTACTTTTAGCTCTGAGAACTTTTGCTCAACCTAACTGTGTACAAAAGTACATATGCGGTGCAGTTTTACTTTTTTTAAAAAAAATCTCAACGTTGCCCTTTGCATTGCATCTAACACTAACTTAGCCTGCTGCTCTAGGTAAACTGATCATATTCCTCCTTCTTCCGTGTTTTGTTTAGTGATCACATTCCTCCTTTCTTAATAATGGTATATAATTAGGTTTTAGTTTCAGATGTGCAAATGTTTTCTTACTTTGTCGAGTTCGTGAATTATACTGTCTGGATAACTCCAAAATCAGCTAAATCATCATAGGCATTGTTTTGCTATAATTTAGATGTATGAAGCCTCCTTACTACTGCCTATGCCTTTTACTGTATTGAAACAATTTTATTGTCCATAATCTGAAATGTGTATTTCAGATAATATAATCTGAATAGTGTGAGTTTTGAAATGCAGTCACTCTGCTGCTTTGCATGTGAACAAACCTCAGGATACAAAAGGGTGATAAGTAATCTTATCTTAAAATTAACTTTGATAAATATTCTACTTATTTCAAATGAAGTCATTACAGCCAGTTTATCATTGTTTATAATGGTCGAATTGCTCACATACATTATTTAATGCCTCAGATTTTCAAGTGCATAATCCTCATATTTGCTTCCAATTTCCAATTTAAGATTGTTTGTTCTGCAATGGATAACAATGGTGGGAGTTCTGTGCCAACATCGTCAACAAGATCAGGTGACATTTTCATCCATCTAGCTAATGTTATATTCATCGCTCAATTGATATATTGTTGCTTGCTAATATGAGGATCACTCCTCCCTCAGGTCCTTTTGCTGATATAACTAATGTAATTGATGCCAATTTGACGAACGACCATCCCGCTGCTAATAAAAATGGAACTAATGTGCCAAAAGATCGTGAGAATTGCCAGCACAACAACTTGGACTGTACAGGTTGGGCGTAGCACCATATTATATATTTTGTTTCTTTTTAAGGCTTTTGTATTAAGCACAGTTTTTGTGTGCATGCACTCTTGAAGATGTTACAAAACTAAGTGCGACTGAACTAAAAAGGAAGCGTGCTAGGGAGTGGTATGCATCATTGACCAAAGAGCAAAAGGAAGATAGAAACAAGAAGGCACGAGATATCAGGAAGCGGAAGAACTTTGAATCACAAGGTTTAAATCTCTACTGCAGCATATCTAAACTCTATGAACAGAAAAATTTATTATTAAATTAATTAAACTTTCAGATAATGGGTCTCAAGCTGCGACATCAAAAAAATTTACTACTACGGCCTCATCTGTTTCAGGTTGAGTTGTCATATGGTCACTGCTAAAAATATGTTTGTAAATTTGTGCCAAAAACATTTTTTAATATGTTTGCATTTCAATAGCTCCGTTTGGTGATATTAAAAATGCAAGCACTGAAGATCAATCAGTAGGGGGCCGGTTGGATGTTAATGATGCAGGCACTGAAAATGTGGGTTCTATTGTAACACCTGTGCGTCTACCATTTACTAACAGTGCTGATATGTCCTACAGTACACCCAGCGAGTATACCATGCCTCTCCAGGCAGAAGGTCAATTCAAATAACTCAAGTATAAAATGACAATTTATATTTATATATGCGTATGTGTGAACCTCAGATTTTTTGTGCAGATGCTCATGGAGATGTCACTAATCTCAGCGCGTCTGAACTAAAAAAGAAGCGTTCTAGAGAGTGGTACGCATCATTGACCAAAGAGCAAAAGGAAGATAGAAACAGGAAGGCACACGAAGCCAGGAGGCGGAGGAAGGATGAATCTCAAGGTTTATATATAAATTTAGGCATATATGTCTATATCCAAATTAAAGCTTTACGAATATCTTGGCTCATTATTATTTTTTTATTAATTAAACTCTTTCAGGTAATGTGCCTAAAGCTACGACGTCAAAATTTTCTGCTCCTACTCCTATGCTTGGAGATATTTCTATTGTCACCGCTGGAGATCCCGCAGGAAGGGAACAATGGGTTAGTAATGATGAATTATTGGACACCCCTACAACAAAGGGAACAGGTAATGTATATCCTTACGTGCACTTGCAATGAATGGTTTCACAATTGCAATTGTTTATAGTTCAATGTACTATGTTCAAAGAGGAAGTGTATCTCAACAACTCACGATCACACCTAGACGTCTCCCATTTACAGTGATAAACAATATAGCATATTATGATCTTAATGAAGGATCCAAAGAACCTTTGAGCTACATAGTTCAAGGAGAGACACAGAACAATAATGAAACTGATTTTCTAGCTGCGAATTCAGGTACATGCACATTTAATACGTATACAGATTTGCGATTGGTGCTTAACTTAACTTTATATTATGTTTTAAACTATGACACTAGCCTTTATGTTTTGTCCTGTAATTTTATAGCACTATAAATATGCATGTTAAAAGCTGGTTGAAATGCTCAGCTTGACGACGGAAAACAATTGCCTCCATCTTGCTGCCCTACACATGTTATGAGTCGTAAGACAATAACAAGACACTAAAATAATTAGTGTCGTGACAATCAATTAACATGCAAATTAAATTATATTTCTTTGTTCGTATCATTATGTGCTTAATTTTAAAATTGTCTCAAGAAATTTTGCCCAAAAGAGAATAATGCGGGTAAGGTTTATTGATTACAGCATACAAACAATCACGTCAGGATACACAAAGTCGTAGAACATCATTAGAGAATTCACGAAATCCTGTCTCCCGGAGCCTTTCACAAGACCAGTTGCAGTCACGTCGTGCTGGGGATATGTCACGACCCAAAACGACCTTAAAATATACCCTTTAAATTGTGCCTAGAATAATTAAAAATCCTAGTGAAAGCCTCCAAAAATTAAAATGTGCAAAGTTAAAAGTCAAATAAGGCTTGAGGATTTTTGTATATTTCCTAAAAGCCTAAAATGTGTAAATAAATTTTAGTGGAATTTTCAGAGCATAAATAATAATTATTAAGAAATAAACAAAGTTGAAAAGGTTTTATAAAAAGAAAAATCCTAAAAACCTCCCTCCCTCTCTCTGGGCCGAATCCGGCCCATCTCCCTCCCCCTCTCTCTCCTCTCCCCCGCGGCCCATTTGGCCTCTCCCCGCGCGCGCGCCGCTGACGGGCGGGCCCGCCCGCCACCCTCGCTGACGGGTGGGGCCCACCCGTCATCCCCTTCCTCCCGCCGCTCCCACCGCCCCGCCCGCGCCTAGCGCCACCGCCGCCGCGAATCCCGCCGCCTCCGGCCGTTCCCGCGTGCAATTAAGTGGGGGGAATTATTCCCCGTGATCTCCTCTCCCTTTCCCCCCATTTTTCCCTCTCTCTCCCGCATTCAAACGGCCGGATTTGCTCCCGCAAATCTCGCCGGCGCCATTGATGGCGGCCGGATTCTGTCACGCCCAGAAATTTAGCCCAAATTTCCAGACTATTTTGTGTATTAAATCCCTGTCCAGGACCAGCCAGGGTACACAAAACGACAAGTAATATACAGTTCCAAACGTAAATAAAGCGTAAAATACTTACAGAAGAGGCACTTAGTCCTCACACCGAAACAAAAGCAGCAGCAACGGAAAAAGGCGATCCTAGCGGGGCTTCAGCTCCACTCCACAGGCAAAACTCAACTGGGGTCTGAGCCTCGGTCTTCTAACCTCGTCTTCAGCTCAGAAGCACTACACTTCTGAAAAGGGGGAAAAATAGCAAGACTGAGTACAACCACCGTACTCAGCAAGCCACACCAACGATGCAGACGTGCAAGGGGACACAAGGACGGTTTGTGGCTAATTGCATAAAGGCAGTTGTAAAACATTTTATTGAGCAAAACAGTAAAACAGTTGAGTAATTAAAGTAACATTAAATCTCCACTGATCAACGCTACACCACGTTGAACAGGCCCAACCAACCCACCTGAACTACAGTGCATTGGGTCAATTTATTAAAGTGGGACTAATCACGGTGAATCTGGTCGACCGCCCATAACCGCGGGCACGGCTATTCGAATAGTTTTACTTTGATCAGAGGTGTACAACTGTACCCACCAGACACAGCCCCACGACACGTTACCGTGCGCCGACATGCCACCACGACATACCGGAAAGAGGCCGTGACAGGACCCTTCGCATAACCCCCTCTAACCAAGCACACCACACCTCAGGTTTCACCCCCGTTCCCAGCGGGCAACGGGCAGTCCCCTCTCGTGCCTAGGTGAATCCGGAAGCGACAGAGGCCGTCGCAGGGCCCGCCCCGCTCCATCACGCCCACCCTTGCCTGGATGCGTCGGCTAGAGGAAAGCTACACTACAAGCCCAGCCGTTGCCCACGCTGGCTTGTGGTAAGTACGAGGAATTCTTCCAGGGTTTCCCGCGAACCGGTCCTTAATTGCCATGGGAGCGACTAGCAAAACCATGCACCCACAGCCCACCATTCAGTCGCATTTTAGTTGGATAATTACGACCATGAAGCATGGCCAGATGTCTCGAGCACGCAGCTCATCTGATACTAAAAGGTCTAAAACTGTAATTATCCCATCAACTGAGCTAGTGGTAATTAAGCATGGCTAAGCATATAGTTCTAGCTAGGTCACATAAGTAACATGAGCTAGTCGATTTATTACCCAAGGTTGACAAAGAACAGATATCAAGTAAACATGGCACAAGCGAGCAGATAGGTATACCCGGATCCCATGTAATTAGCAAAACATGCATATTTATTTGCAAACGGCAAAACATTTATAAATTGGGATCAACATGCTCAAGGGGAATGTGTGACTTGCCTTGCTTCTTCAAAACAATCTTCCGAACTCTTTTCCTCGCGACCGCGGTCTTCCGAAACGACGGGAACTACACGCTGGCACGCAAAACGAGGAAAAACTCTAATAAAAACCAAGAAAACAGTACATAAAAAGTAAACAAACATGTAGAGCTCAATTTTAGATGAATTTTGCAAGTTGAATGGCTCAATTCGGAGTTCGAATGAAATAGATATGAATTTTAGAAGTTTCGAGCCATTTTAAATGAATTTCTATTATTATTAACGAATTATGACGCAATTATTATTTATTTTTACAAAGGAAATGGAGAGATGCTGACGTCAGCAAGGGGGAAGGGCGCGCCGACAGGCGGGCCCCACACGTCAGCGGGTCAAGGGGCAGGCACACGGTGGACTCGGCCCACCGTGGCACAGGCGCGGGCGCACCACGTGGACGGCCACGTGGCGACCACGCGGCGGCCACGGCGGACAGGCGGCAGAGGTGGCGCCGACGTGGCGCCACGAGGGCACCGACGTGGGGCGGCGCCGAACGGCCATGTGGACGGCCCAGATTCACCCGGGGTGAATCAGGCGGCCACAGGCAGGCGGGAGCCGGCTCGCCGACCGGCCAGCCGGGAAGCGGCGGCGTGCGGCCCGATGGTCGCCGGCGGTGACCACCAGCACGGCGGCACGCGCGGGAAAGCGGCGGAGAGCGGCGGGAAAGGGGAGGGGGAGCTCACCGAGGGGCACGGCGGCGAAGGAAGCGGTTGATGGGGCTCGAGCAGAGGGAGGCGGCGGCGCTCCACGGGGCGAAGACGACGGCGGCGATTCGGCGGTCTCCAACGAAGGTGGAGGAGCGGCCGGGGTACGGGGGGAACGCGGCGAACGCGGTAGAGGCGGTGGTGCGGCGCGAGGTGGCAAGGAACAGCGGTAAGAGGCGGCCGAAGGCGGCAAACACGGCGACGTCCTCGGCTTCACGGTGGAGATGGTGTTGCTGCGGTGGAACGGGAAAACGAAGCAGAGGCCGGGGTGCTACGCGATGCGGCGAAGCCGACGGTGGCAGTGGCGTGGCTTGGCGGTGGCTAGGGCGGCGGTGGCGCGCTGCCGGAGTCGGCAAAGTGGCGGTGGAGCTCGGGTTCACGGTGGAATCGGTGCCCGGGTGGTTTATTGCGGAAGCGGAGCGGTGGACGGGATGCGGCAAAGCGCGGCGAGGCCGGCGATGCAAGCGGCGCGGCACGGGGACGGCGGTAGCGGCGGCAGCGGCCGGCTGGAGTCCGCCGACAAGCGGCGGAGCTCGGGCGCGCGTAGGGAGAGCGCGGGGGCACGCGGCGGGCTCGGGAAAGTTAGGGGAGCGCGCGAGGACGGCACGGGGATGGATTTTATAGCTCGAGGGAGCAACAGGGAGGCCGGGGAGTGGCGGATTTGGAGGGGAAGTGGGGTGCCGGCATGGGTTTGAATCGGCCCCAACCGGCGCCGATTTACGAGGGGAGAGAGGGGAAACGTGGGCGCGGGTTGGAAGAGGTGGATGGTGGTTGCGGGCGAGCGGGCGGAGTGGGGCGAAGGGGCCTCGGGCGCGCGGAAAAACCGGCGACGTGGAACGGCAATGGCGGTTGGGGTTGGCCGGCGAGAGGTAGGAGGAGGAGCTGACGGGTGGGGCCGCCGGTCCCATCTGTCGGCGAAGGGAGCGACGTAGGGACGCAAAACAAACTTTTGCGAGCGGGCCAAGGGAGAAGGGAGCCGGCCCGAGAGAGGGAGGAGGCGCGCGGGAGAGGGAGAGAGAGGGCGCGGGCCGCGGGTCCCACCTGTCGGCCAAAGCAAGAGGGGTCCGGTTAGGGGAGGAAAAGAGAACTTGAGGGAGAGGGAGGGGAGGTGCTGGGCCGGCGGCCCAAAGGAGGGAGGAAGGCGGCCGGGCCGGAGGGGAAGGGGGAAGGAATTTGGGCCGAGCCCGAAAGGGAGGAAGGGGAAGGTTATTTTCTTTTCTTTTTATTTAAATTGATTAAATGAACTTTGTATTATTAAATTTACTTCTTGAGCTCCGAAAATTCACGGAAAAAATCCGGAGAGCGTTTTCGGGCACAAGGAATATTACAAAATATTCTCGGCCAAAGATTTTTAAGGGAAAATTTTAATTCTCCCAATATTTCACTTGATTAAATTGCTTTAGCTTTTATTTAATTTCTGGAAAATGCATTATTTAATGATTTTTAATCCCGAACGAAAATCGGGGCGTTACAGATTCCCCGCGCCGGTTTCCTTCCCCACCGGCCGCCCTCTCTCCCTCCCAACCCTATTTAAACCCTCCCCGCGCCTCCCTCGCCCGTTTCCGCCACTTGCCGCACCGTCTCCCCGCCGGAATCGAGCTCGCGCAGATGACCTCCGGCCGGCCCTCTCCGCTCGCCGGGACCGTCTCCCGCCTCGGCGTCGTCTCCTCCGGCTTCGCCGCACCGCCGCCGACCCCATCCACCACCTCGCCGAGCTCGCCGACCGCCGGAACGCCGCCGTCCCTGTCCACCCGAGCCGCGCCACCGCCTTCCTCCGCTCCGGCCGCCTCCTTTGACGTCGCCGTCGACCCGGGGTGAGCCGTGAACCGCCGCCTCTTTCCCCCTTCCCTTCCCCTCTCTTGGCCGCCGCTCCGCCGTGTCTATGGCCGCCGCCGGCGACGATAGGGGTGCGGGCGCGCCGCCTCCTGCCGGCCGCGCCGACGTGGCCAACTCCGGGCGTGCCGTGTGGCCGCCGCGTGGGGGCCGGCCATCAGCCGCCCTCGCCCTCGGGTGCGGCTGACGCGTGGGGCCCACGGCGCCGGCCGGTGTGAGCCCGGGTGCGTCAGGTCCACAGTGGACCGTGAGGCTGCCGCGTGGGCCCCACTCCCATGGACCCGGTCCGCGCGCCCCCTCCCCTCGGCTGACGCAATAAATCTTTTTAAATTAAAATTTAAATGAAGAAATTCGCAAATATTCACTTAAAGAGCATATAAACTTCAAATGGCCATAACTTGGCCATTTGAACTCGGAATTGGACCGTTCAAGTCTCTAATTTTTTCTTAAGAAGTCAAGAACCCATTGTTGTGCTTTGTTCCTGCTTGTTATATGGAGTTTTTTAGAGTAAAAGTCTTTTTCCTTTCCGTTGGTCGTGTAGACGTTGCAGCTTCGGAAGATCCGCTCTACGTGGAGGTTGAAGCCGACGTTTGGGAAAGCGAGCAAGGCAAGTCACATCATCCTTGAGCATATTGAATCCCAGTTTATAAAATTATTTTGATTTAAATTATTGCATTACCGCTTTACTTAAATTCCCGCGTTATCACTGTTTTATTTAGCCATGCCTATTTACCTTTGTTATGACCTTATTATTATTGCTATTGTTATTATTACCTTGTTCACCCTAGAATAAACAAAACCCCAACTAGTGGGTACTCTATTCATGGTACCACTAGTATGAATTTAGGTAGATGCTTCGCTGTTTAATTAGGCAACATTAGGTGGTTTTATAACTCTAGACTTTGGGAATATTCATATCACTTGGACACTATGGAATGGTTGGATTATTGTGGAATTGGACGCACACCTCCCCCTCTATTCAAAACCCTCAAAATGGTTTTAGGCTGGGCTCGGGGTGCATGGTTTTGTTAGTAGCACCTTGGCCACATAAGAACCGGTCTTCGGGCCTCTGTTGCAAAGCACTACCGTACTTCCACATGTCTAGTGGGTAAGGCTTAGTTTGTGGCTCAGTCTGGTTATAAACAAAGGTACACGGATGGAGATGGACAAAGTCGGGGGTCGATGGACATCTCTAGGACAAATGAAGGCTACACGAGCTGCGGCCCGGTAGTCGAGATGTCATGGCACAGAGCTGGTGTCCTGCTGCTAGGGGCTCAGTCCTGCCTACCTGTCCCGGAGGTTCCGGCCGTAGGTGGGGTTGGGTCGGTACCCTTGTCTATGGCTAGGATGGGTTGGAAACTATGTCATGTCTTCCGTCCGTATGCCGTGGTGGTATGTGGCACGTGGTTACACGTGAGGAAGACGTGTCTGGTGGGTAAAGATGTACACCTCTGATCAGAGTATAACCTATTCGAATAGCCACGCCCTCGGTTATGGGCAAGCCTAGCAATGTACCCAAGTTAGTGTTTTAAATTCTTAAAACCTGCTTAACAACTAAAATATGGAATGGTTGGCCTGGGTTGGCTTGGGACGAGCTGGGACCTGGGTCTGGTTGCTAGTTCGGTCTGAATTATCGTAGGCCTTGGGTTAAGGCAGGTTCGTGTGGGTTCACGGCCTTGATTAATAATATTGTATAGCTCTAGGATCGTGTTTACAAAGTAGCTTTGAGCAACTAAGTGACTTTTAATGCGGTTTACTGCAAACCCTAACCCCCTATATTATAACTCCCTTGTACTCCTTTGCATTTATTCTGCACTCGTGGGTGTGTCTTGTTGAGTACGGTGGTTGTACTCAATCTTGCTCAATTTTTCCCAAACCCAGAAGAGGAGTTCCTGGATGATGAAGGCTTTGGTGTCTAGCTCGTGCCTGCCGTCAAGCGCCTGTGGTCGTCGCCCTAGTCTTCCGCTGTTTTTCATTTGTCTTCATGTGTGCTGGGCCTTCGCCGCCCATGTAATAAATTAACTATTTACGCTTCCGCTTGTTAAACTCTGAATTGTATCAACTTTTGGTGTACCTTGCCTCCTGGGACAAGGAATAATACACGCACGTAAGGAACGCCCGTTGGGTTATTTCCGGTCGTGACAGGATAGGGCCAAGTATGCTGCTAAAACACCAGAACAGACGCAAGTTATGCTGGAACGTCAGAGATCACGACGTCAGTCTATGATAGCGGAACAAAAACAAGAGATGAATGCACACCTTAGGGTTGCAAGGAAAAATTTACCAGATGTGGACATTCATGAAATGAATGCCTGTCGTAGATCAAGACGGCAAAATGTCACTCCTTGAGAAAGGACTGCTCATCTCGCACGACGTAATGCACGCTACGCTGCTCGGCGTGACAAACCATGCGCTGAATCAATTGCGTTGGAGTGCCTTGAGGGTAGCAGCCCGTCGTTATTAAATCCAACGCCTTGCTTGGAAACAACCGGTGATGTGCTAACTACATTGAGCCTGCCAACTGAGCATGCTGCAGATCATCTTGCACGATCATGCACTTTTGATGATGGTATGATATATGTATGTTTTCATTCATACTCGCAATTTGTACCCTTCCGCACACTAACTTTTCATTCCACTAAAGATGATATGGATTCCTTCATGGATGATGACACCGACGATGAATACTACATGTTTGCTGGGCTAGGTAGCATTGTCCTCATACTTGAATCTCTCTTTCACTTGTATAGATTTTTGAAAACTAAACTCCTTTTCCGCTAAACAATCCTAGGCGATGATGACGATGACAAGATGGTACAATCTGATGACGACGACACGCAAGCACCGACCTCTTCAGTTCCTGATCCGTTCGACTATGTGTATAGCAACATCCCACAAAGCACAAATGTTCTGAAGGCTGAGCCTGACTGTAAACACTGTGGCGCCAAGAGGTTCCAGTACGAACCGCCAGGCTTCTGTTGTCTGGATGGAAAGATCAAGCTTGTAGAAAGTGAAACACCCCCTGAACTGATGAGACTCTGGACAAGCTCGGATCCAGACGCCAAGCATTTCCGGGATAACATTAGATATTTCAATGGCCACTTCTCATTCACTACCCTTGGTGTAAGCCTTGACAAGGCCTTTGCAAACATGAGCTCCGGCGTGTACACATTTCGGGCCCATGGTCAGATCTATCATAACATACATTCTTTCGGTCCTAGAGAATCTGGTCCAGAGCATCTTGAGCTGTATTTCTATGATGACGATCCAACCTTGAGTCATAGGTTTCATTGTTCTCCGAGCCTTGACCAGGATGTGATCAGGACTGTTTCATACGTCCTTCGGAACAATCCGTACTCAGAGACATTTAGAAGTCTAGGGCAGGCTGATGACCTCGCGAACTACCGCGTGACACTAAATTTGGATCATAGGTTGGACCAAAGGCGTTACAATGTGCCGGTGACAACTGAGGTCGCCGCTGTCTGGGTTGAAGGAAACGAGAGAAGGAAGTTTGAGCCTAGCATGACAATATACGGTAATAACCGTACCCGTAAGTGCATCCAGCCTTTCTACGGATATTACGACCCACTCTCGTACCCTCTGTTCTTTCCTAGAGGAGAGAGCGGTTGGCATCAAGGTCTTCCAAAGAACAAAATAACCATGGAGGCTGCAAACGACCGTCATGGCGATGATCCTGGTAAGTTTATCTTCGTACTATGTTTACTTAGACAATTCATGATGGTCCGTTACATGACTGCACTAACCCAGACGTTTCTCATGTGCAGATTGTAACAGCATGATACGGTTCTCTGTAAGAGACTACTACTGCTACAAATTCCAGATGCGTCATGGGATTTTCAATCCTATACTTCACGGCAGACGCCTATTTCAGCAGTTCGCTGTTGACATGTACATCATGGTTGAGAGCTCCCGTCTGGACTATGTGAGGAACAACCAGAAGGAGATAAGGGCCGACCTGTATCAAGGGTTAATGGACAGCATCCAGGCTGGGGAGAGTCGAGCAAGCGCAGTCGGCAAACGGACTGTGTTGCCAGCGTCGTTCGTAGGTGGTGGCCGAATGTGAAGCGCCGATACATGGATGCCATGGCCTTAGTACAAAAGTACGGGAAGCGAGATGTATTCCTTACAATGACCAGCAACCCAAAGTGGGATGAAATTACTCGCGAGTTTGAGCCTGTCCAGACACCACAAGATCGTCCTGATCTTGTGGTCCGTGTCTTTCGAGCCAAGTTAGAGGACCTAAAGAAGCAGTTATTCGAGAAACACATTCTTGGCAAGGTCATTGCACATGTTTATGTTGTTGAGTTTCAGAAGAGGGGTCTGCCGCACGCACACTTTTTGTTGATCATGAGTGGTCGATACAAGCTAACATCTGCGGACCAATATGACCGCATCATCTCGGCTGAGCTTCCTGACAAGAAAAAGTATAGAGAGCTCTATGATATGGTTGTTAAGCATATGATGCATGGCCCTTGCGGTCCACTCAACGGTAAATGCCAATGCATGCGAGATGGAAAGTGCAGGAACAACTACCCACGAGAGTTCAACCCTACAACCGCGCAAGGCAAGGATTCATACCCGTTGTATAGGAGACGTAATGACGGTAAGAGTAGAGTGGTTAGAGGCCATCCTCTCGATAATAGGTGGGTTGTCCCGTACAATCCTTATCTTCTACGGATGTACAACTGTCACATGAATGTCGAGGTATGTTCGAGTATCAAGGCAGTGAAGTACCTCTTTAAATACCTATACAAGGGACACGACAGGGCCTTGATATCCATAAACGAGGCAGATAGCAACGGCGAAATCGATGAGATTCAGCGCTACAGGGATGCGAGGTGGGTGACCCCTCACGAAGCCTTGTGGCGTATATATGGGTTTGACATATGACACATCTCGCCGTCTGTGAGGCAATTGCAACTGCATCTGCCAAACATGCACATGTTGGCTTTCGATGCAGACAAGGATCTTCGTGATGTTCTTGACAAGGAAGACGTAGGCAGGTCGATGCTTACAGCGTATTTCGAGGCTAACAGGCAGCATGTCTAGGCTCGAGATATCCTTTATAGGGATTTCCCAATGTGGTTTACTTGGCAGACGTCAGGTAAGTACTGGAAAGAAAGAGATAGAGGTGGCCAGGTCGGGAGAATTGTGTGTGCCCACCCGGCAGAGGGGGAGCGTTACTATCTTCTGGTGTTGCTAAACCACGTGGCAGGCTCCATCTCATTCGGAGACCTACGCACTGTTGATGGCATGGTCATGCCTTCGTTCCGTGCTGCAGCTGAAAGAAGGGGCCTTATAGAGGCAGACAACACCCTCGACGAGTGCCGTACGGAGGCAGGGGTCTTCCAGATGCCAGCGTCGCTACGTAGGTTATTCGCTACCATATTAGTGTATTGCGAACCTAGTGATGTCCGTGGTCTTTGGGACAAACATCTAGATGCCATGTCTGATGACTACAAGCGTAACAACACATGCCCTCATGTTGTCCAACAGATGGTGCTGATAGATATCCGAGGCATGCTACAATCAATGGGAAAGGACATCACATCGTTTCCGCTCCCTGAAATTGACGAATCACATGATAGTACCAGAGGAGATCCTAGAGAGATTATTGAGGAGTCATCCATTGGTGTGGAAACGGACGATATGAACCTCTCAGACCAGCTCAATGATGAGCAAAGGTCTGCATTCAACAAAATCATGAATGCAGTTGGCAGTGCTCAGGGGGGTGTTTTCTTCGTAGATGGCCTAGGAGGCACGGGGAAGACTTTCCTGTATAGGGCGTTGCTAGCTACGGTTCGTGGCAAAGGAGATATAGCGGTGGCAACCGCGACGTCAGGTGTTGCAGCTTCTATAATTCCTGGAGGCCGGACCGCACATTCGCGGTTCAAGATCCCCCTCAACATTGAGGAAGGGTCGTATTGCAGCTTCACCAAACAAAGTGGGAAGGCGAAGCTTCTCCAGATGGCGTCGCTTATAATATGGGATGAGGCCTCCATGACAAAGAGGCAAGCGGTTGAGGCCCTCGATATGAGCATGAGAGATATAATGGGTTGTCCGCGTTCTCCGTTTTGAGGGAAGACGATTGTGTTTGGAGGGGATTTTAGGCAGGTGCTCCCGGTCATTAGGAAGGGCACTAGGTCTCAGATAACAGATGCCACTCTACGCAGGTCCTATCTTTGGGATTGTATGGTTCAATTGAAGCTTGTTCACAATATGAGGGCGCAGAGCGACGTGCGGTTTGCGGACTACCTCCTTCGAGTTGGGAATGGAACAGAGGAGGTGAACAAGGAGGGACTCATAGGCCTTCCTTCGGATATTTGCGTGTCATGCAAAGGGAATGAAACGGACCTCGAAAGGCTCATCGATACCGTGTTCCCCAACCTAAACGATAACCTGACAGACCCAAACTACATCACATGTAGGGCCATATTGTCCACTCGGAATGAGTTCGTCGATCAAATAAACATGAAGATGATTGAGCGGTTTAGAGGAGATGTGATGACATATCATAGTTTTGACCGAGCAGAGGATGACCCTCATAACTATTACCCGCTGGAATTCTTGAACTCTCTAACTCCAAATGGGCTACCTCCGCATGTGCTTAAGCTGAAAATAAACTGCCCCATCATGCTTTTGAGGAACATTGACCCAGCCAACGGACTTTGCAATGGGACAAGGCTGGTGGTTCGTCAGTTCGGAAAAAATGCTATTGACGCGGAGATTGTTGTAGGGCAGCATGCTGGAAAGAGAGTTTTCCTTCCTCGGATACCTCTATGTCCTTCTGATGATGAAATGTTCCCGTTTCGCTTCAAGAGGAAGCAATTTCCGGTTAGATTGAGCTTTGCATTGACCATCAATAAGGCGCAGGGTCAAACGATTCCAAATGCAGGCGTCTACTTACCAGATCCTGTCTTCTCTCATAGTCAACTATACGTCGCGTTGTCTAGAGCAACCTCTAGAACAAACATAAAAATACTATCAATGCCGGTAGAAGACAAGAAACAAAAGAAAAAGTCTAAGCGTACGAGCGTGAAAGACAATGAGAAGAAAGGAAAGGAATTGTCTAAACAGACTACAACATACACAAAATATTGTGTATAGAGAGGTCCTCTCAGATTAGAAAAGGTATATTATGTGACTAATTAACCATCCACAATATGCTTCCTTAAATTCCATTCTTTCTGTAATTTTTATATTCCAAGTCTAACATTTCGTGTGTTTTTTTCCTTGGACAGCAGTAAACATTACTTTCGGTGGGATTTTGGCAAGGACTATATACACCATTACAGGTAATGTGATCAACTGCAGGTTTTCTATGTGCTACTTATACTAGGAAATGAAAAATCGAAGATTTTTGCATTGTCGTTGTGTCCTACAACTCTACAAGTTTGGATGCAGGATGCTAGCGGACACAAGTTATACAGTGCCTGAACTCTGCTTTATCTAACCTGGTGGCTGACATTGACAACAAATCCATTTACAACACTCTATTATTAGTCTATTACCTGACTCTAGAAAACAACCATCAACTGCAAAACCATTTGATTCACATCCCTTGACCTGATCCCACCTGGTTTATTGCTTAGGTAGCTTCATGGTAAGGTCAATATGGAATTGATTGTAGAAGGGAAGGGACTGCTAGGTGGCAGCTATGCTTCCCTTCTTGCCTTTGCATTTCCACTATCTGGGTTGCTATCTCAAGCCTGGTAGATAGGTGGTTGAACCATAGAAAGTGGTATCATGGACTATATTTGTTGCGAATAGATACTTGTACAATTTAATCAAGTACCATATTTACACAATTCTTGCTGGGCAGTGGTGCTTGCATTAATCCCATGCAAAAATATTTTATGGATAATTGCCTCAATTCTCATTCCCTGTCTCTACTATTGTCATGTGCAGCCCATTAGGGCCCATATAGAAGTAGCACCCTACCGCTTTAGGGCTGATGATACTTCTATATGGTTCTATTTTCCTTCGTTTTTTTTACCTAACAAAAGTACTGAAGCATAGTTCTCAGGTCTGATGATTTATTGAGCTGAATGCTGATTGTTTTCTCTTAAACCTTTCCAGGCAGACTATGACAAAGGAAATTTGGATGCAGGCATGACACAAACTGATTTCATCATTATGGAATCTGCAGAAATTCCAGGCTTTGGTGGTACTAGCTGGACTGACCAGGAGACCTTGCTTCTTTTGGAAGCTTTAGAAATTTTGCAAGCAAAATGGGGTGACATTGCCGAGCATGTTGCTACAAAAAATGGAATGATGCATTGAAGATTATGTAAGCAATGTTCGTGATTTATCGATCCTGAAATTCTCATAGATGGCCATTGCACAATACAAAAATTTGCAGGTTATTAATTAGTGAACTACATCTCTGTAAATCTGCATAACATATGTTAACGCTAGCCCAAGAATTAATATGTTGTAAATCTGCTCTACAGTTGACACTGCTTACATTTTCTACTATTAATAACCCTCAGTTGTGATAGATCTGATACATGCTTAAAAATTTGAACTGAGTTTTCATACCTAGCAATAGGACTAACATTTTATGGTTGTATTGTTCAGCTCAAGATGAACAACCACACCAATCCCAAGATCACCAACTAAGCCTATCCTGCTTCATGATGGTTGCTGCAAACTCCAACATGCTTGCTGCTGGTGCAATCTGAGCCGGCTGGTGGCAGATGGGAGCCTGCCCTATGTTGTTAGCAGCTTTCTTCACTCCAAGTCATGCTTGCTGCCTGTGGTCTTGGTAGTTTCTTTTTTGTGTTGTCAATTTAATTATTAGGGTTTCCCATGTGCTCGGCTATTGGTGTTCTTGTTTTTATCTGTTTTGTTTCAGGGTGTCATTACTATGGAGTAGATAACCTTATAACTATCTCATTCTTTACTCGATTGTTGATGTAACATATATATTATACCAATGTCATTTGAGCGTTCATTACGATATTGTGCAAGAAATGTGATAAAGGAATCTACTGATGTACCAACAAAATGAGTGTGAAAGCAACATCCCTAACGGCGCATAAGATTTTCTAAAGTGCATAAACAATGCATAACATTAGGGTAGCTATTTAACTATATGGAGTGATTTAATTTAAGGTGATCATCCATTAGAAATACCGTATCTAGAAATGCTTGATGATTTATATTTTTTGTTTGTGCTTTATTTGTATGACATCATCAAATTTTCAAAGTTGTCTTCTATCTATTTTGCTTTTTATAATTTAATAAACGCCATGAGATTGTTTTATGCGCCAAAAATGTTGCACTATGCTTCTGTAATGATAACATATATCCTGCTTTCAAATTAATCTTAAAATAACTATGACTTGTAGTTTCTTTTTGATGCCAGATTTTTATCCTCCGTGATCAACAAAATTCTCCGTAGCAACGCACGGGCACCCTACTAGTATATATATATATACATATACATACATATATATATACATATATATATATATATATATATATACACATATATACATGTACATGTACATGTACATGTACATGTACATGTATATATGTGTATATATATATATATATGTGTGTGTATATATATATATATACACGTAGCCTTAAGGTGCTACGTTGCTTCGTGGCACTCCTCACAGCAACTCCATACTATCTGCACCCACCACAGCAATTATTTTACTCTCATCTTACGCTAGCAGCACCCCTTATACACAATCCCATATTCTAAAGTAGTAATTTTTTTACTCAAATCCTCCAACCTATATATGTAGCCATTTTATACGGTATGATAGATTCCCAAAATTTTATCCAACGTTACCGGTTTCCTCGGATCTAGAGAGGCCGCAGTGGGCGCATCAGCACCGATCGGGAGGAGGCAGCACGATCCGACGTGGAGTTGGCAGGCGGCGGCGGGACCATGGCAGCGACCGATTCCATCGTAGCCAGGTAACGACCAAGCCGAGCGCGCGGGAGGTGGCGACGTGCTGCGCATCTGACAGCGAGGGGAGATGGGAGACGGGCTCCTCTGACAGCCAACGGAACGGCGGCCCCAGCGACGGCTGGATCCATCAACCACGCGACGGTGGACAGCGGCCCCGGCGACGGTGGGATCTTTCCCCTATCCAGAGTGGCTGGAGGCGAAAGCGGAGGATTGATACGTCAGATCTGGCACGAGCATCACCGCTAGAAACGAATCCACATCGGGCGGCGGCCTCTACACCTCAAAATCGCCGGTGAGTTCCCGACTGCTACCTCGTCCACGGCGCTCCTCCAGGCCGACGGCTGAGATCCACGATGCGCTTCTCTCTGTTTCCTCGGCAGGATCCAGTACATCTTTGGTCGTTCCCGTCTCCGGTCGAGATTGGCGGCGGCTGCTGGTCGTTGGCGGGCACACCCATCTCTGCATGTGTTGGTTGGTTGGGCGAGGAGGATGGTGATGTCGTCCCCCTCCATCCCTCCCCTATAA